>OY986044.1:52568189-52820689 GCA_963920215.1 Nineta flava
TGAAGAAGAAAAAAATCACGATTATTGCCGTGTAATTTCATAGATCTCAATTTTAATATAAAATTTCTACTCTATGTAATAGATTTTCTATTGTTTATTTCTTTTTTGTAAAATAATTACAGGTTACCAAAGTTTTTCTACCATATATTTATTACAATAGAATTGTTTTCTTATTATTTTTAATTTTCTCCTTGTACAGAAAATATAATTATTAAAATAAATTAGTTTCTGTAAAAGAAAAAAATATATTAAAATTGTGCATCACTGATTACATCCAGTTATATAAGTACTAGAAGAACTTATCAGGAAGATATTATGAAAAGGTTCGAAGATTTTGAAATATTTTTTTTTGTATTACCTCATAGGACAAATTCCAAGATATAGTTATGCAAATTTTGTATTATGTAAAAGAGTATCTGAGATCAAATTCAAATTAATTTTTTCAAATTTTCTGGGAAAAAATTATTTTATTCTGGCATTTTAACATGCAATATATAAGGATTAAACTTTGATGATTGCAGGAAACGTGAAAAATCCAATTAATTGAATAAAAATATTATTTAAGGTCTGATCAAATCAGTGTAACAGTGAAAAGCTCGTTAAAATATCTTTTCAATTAAATAATCATCTATCATTTCAATTTCAAAGAAAAATTAAATTATTGCACGCTTGTAAATAATATAATTAATTCCGATATCTGAGATGTTCAATTTTTTTTGGTTCATTGGGAGCTGTGATTACCATTTTAACAGATTTGCATAGACATGATCGCACGAAAAATAAAATTCTTTAAATTAAAAATATTATAATTATCGGTACAGAAAATAATATGAAGATTTCATTTAGCTTTTGTTCTTTAACTTTGAAACGGTCCATTTAAAGAGAAGAAGAAGTTTTATGAAATCTATAAAACTTTTTAATACCCGTTTTGAGAACTCACCTGCAGGTAGGGCTTATAAAACTTGGCTGACTTTTTAAAAAATTATCTTTTTTTATGTCAGTCAGTTATATTTTCTTCTAAATTTTGACACTTTGAAATACTTTTTATTTTTATTTTTAATTTTAAATTTATTGGCAGAAAATTAATATCCAAAATTTTGGTAATAGAGAGACTTTTATAGAATCTATAAACTGTATTAGAGATCTGCGCCTGTTAAAGTGATCAGTTATCAATACACCTTATAAAATATTCCAGCCAAGAAATACGTAGCCTGGAAAACCTTCATAGAAAAGTTTAGTTTATTTAAATGTTAATTGTCGTCAGCATTTTTAATTAAAAATTATCCATCATTTAAAAATTTTCATTATGCTAAAAGTTTGACAGATTTTTTGCAACCCCTTTGGGTTTCCCTAATGAATTTTAAGGCAATTAAAACAATATGCAAATAGTCAATAAAAAAAATTAATAATACATTGACATCACGATAGTGAGAAATCATAATCATTCCACTAACATAACATCTGGTAGCTCAAAGGTAGAGCGTAGGTCTAGAATGCTAGAGGTCATGAATTCGATATCCATCCTAGATGTCAAAAAAAGCATTTGATGTCAAAAAATGTTAAAATTGTATTATAGATGCATTTATTTGTAAACAACTCAGTGGTTCCAGTATTTGTAAACAACTCAATTCCAAAACAGCTTTAAAACAGGTCATAGTGTGTACAAGCTTTCTTTGTAGTAATATCAAAGAAACACTATTTACTACACCCATAAAGTAGCATAATTGATCTAAAAAGACGCTTTATAACACAACTATGCAAAATTAAAATAATCATAATAAAATATTTAAATGTCAAGTCATTAAAGTCATTAAAGAACACACTTATTAAAAGAAAGTAGTAATAAAAGAAATGCATCAATCCGCAGCTACCAATCACACACACACACACACACACACGATATGTAACAACCAATCAAGTGAATTAATAAACATTTAAATAAAACATTGTAATATTACAAAACATGAGCTTTTACAAAACAATAAATGTTTTTAATGACAAATTAATATAATAACAATATTATTTATATATATATAAATATATATATATATATATATATATATATATATATATATATATATATATATATATGGTGTAGAGATATGTACTTATATAAATGATTTACATAAATTTAAATTTATTATAATTAATTTATTTATAAAATTCAGTTTTGATCTATCTATTTACTTACAGATGATGATTAATTGGTTTCTTAAAAGATTTATTTATTGTAAATTTATTGTAAACATATATTTGTTTTTATTTACTTTATGCGACAAGTTATACACGGTGACCCATCAAAAGATTATATGCTTTCTTGTTTAAAGATATTCAAAAGTTTTTGAAATTAAATTTAGATGGGTCGGGAATGGGGCTTATGCATATAAGGTCATCAACCTGTCTGAATATTTATATACAGTCTGTTTTCAAATGCATTTCTAATAGGGAATCAATGTTAAATAAATAAATAAAATATTTAGTATAAAACCATACATCCATACACATACTTACAAACATCTGGGCTGCTTGTGTTATGATACGTTGGTTTGATGTTATTTAAGAGTGGGAATTTAGTGATGCCCACTTAATTTATAATATTATTATTCATTACATATGCACACACACTACTAACTACAGAGTACCCCCACTATTTTTATTTCTTTATGAAGCATTGTGTAGTTATATAGTAAATAATATTTAACATTGATTCTCTAGTGGCAAAGCTGTCCAAAACAGACGATATATGCATCTAAAAAACCAACTCATGTATTATATATATATATTATATAATATACTACCTATAAAAGCCGGCGTTGCCCAGGTTTAAAACAAAATCTTATAGAGTGTGCATAGGAAATTTATATCAAATAATTATTGTTCTTTTTAATTCGTCGAAAAATAATTTATTTTCAAATTTTTGTTAGTGCAGGTCTATACAGACTATAAAAAACTTTACTGTCGTTAGAAAACGGCTATAACTTTGGAACTTTTTCTGATAGTTTTTCTGAATAGTTTGTGATAGATCCTTACGTTTCTGAAATATTCGTCACTTACGTTTTTATCACCTTTATTTTAATATTTAATAAGAGTGAGAATTTTTAAAGAGTAACCTTTTTATTATTTATAACTAATCCAATACTAGAGCAAATTTAAGCAACAATATAATTTTCAACAAAATACTTAAAATTAAAAACTGTGCTTTTCGATTTTCTAATCATAGGATCAATACTTTGTGTGAACAAGTTTTTTGAAAGACTGATAGAGTTTATTATTATTATTATTTAATATTAATATTTAATTATTATTATTTAATATTTTAGTATTATTATTATTTAATATTCATAATTAGTTCAATAACAAAATTAACTTCTTAATTTTTCTTTGGATTTTAATACGAGATATATTTCTTACGATTTTATACATATGGGTAACATTTTTGTTGGATCATTCTGTATATGTCTATATGTTGTTTAGGTCATTTTTACATAAAACATTATGTAAAAATATTGTATTTAATATATTATTAAATAAGAAGAATGTTTAATTTTTTTTTATTTTTAAAAGAAGTAGGCACACACACACACATTATTATACATTTGTTTATTAATGTGAATAGTTTGTGTTGACTGGCATTATTATTAGTATTATTATATCATGGTCAATTTGTTTATTAAAACTATCCTTCCTGGATTTTATATAAATTGTGCATTTTCTTGATCAGCACTATCCGGCAATTTTTCTTAAATGTGACTCGTTAATATTTTCTTTAGATTGTATATTTTCTTAGAAACTATGAGTAGACGACACAAGTTCTTAAATGACATCACACAAGAAAAAAGATAAGAATTCTAACAAGACCATGCTTTGCATGTCACGTCTTTTAATATGTGGTACAAAATATTAAACCCTTGTGCATTTATCACGAATCTGAGTCGTGTAAACTTATTTTTACTTTGTGAAACAATCACGAGTGTGACTCGTGTAAACTTATTGTTACTTTGTGAAACAATCACGAGTCCGACTCGTGTAAACCTATAAAATAAATAACAAGAGGAGCGAAACATGGAAATAAATAACAATCTGGTGAGAAACACTCATGAGACCTCTATACACAGAGTATAATAAATGGCTTTGAAATATATATATAACATTGGATTCAACATTGAGCTAAATTTATTCCCTTATGAATAGAAAGAAAAAAAATTTTTTTTTTATACGAAAGTCTAAATTTTGTAATTTTTTCTAAACTTTTACTCTAAACTGTACTGTATTTGTTCAATTAAAATTTCGTTAGCGAGGATCTTGCGTCCTATGATGTTTCAAGGTACTGTTTGCCTAACAAAAATGCAACTACACTTCTAATCAAATACGTTTTCGTTTGGACAGCAAGCCCGTGAGTATCAGTGACGTATCAATGCAACACTCGGTTTATAATATTGATTAATCACTTTTTTAAATTTTTGGTGAATAAAGTGGTAGTATTTTATTATTTTTACTATTTGATCTTAACACCTAAGCTTTTCATTATTGAGAGCAAGACGAGTTTTATTGATTTTTTTCACTTGTTTTTAACAGCAATTTTGCTATCACTTGTTATTGCCCGTAATAAGGCCCACTTGATGTTATCCTAAGAAGGTCTGATGTTATTTTAAAAAGGCCTTATTTAGAGTATTAAATTAACCCTTTTTAAGTAATCTTTCAGATTAATTAAAGTAATCTTTTTGCCATCCAAAAAAAATAAAGTTTCTTTGTTTAATGAGTCCATTTAGTCAATTTAGTTGCATAAGTAACCAAAATTCGAGATTTCTCCCCAGGTGTTCAGGCATATTACTTAAATGTCAAATTAAGTATACACTAGTAACTTCTGTTGGTATAATATAATCGAAAGACAACGTGTAAATAGTAAATAAATAATAATACATCAACAGCAAAGATAGTGAGAAGTCATTTGCATTCTACTACCAAATTTTCTAAGGTAGTTCAGAACCAGAGTATTGGTCTAGATAGCAAGATGTCGTGGATTCGATTCCTATCCTAGATGTGTATGATTTTTCATATCAAGTATTTGATTTCAAAGAATGTTAAGTAATTTTTAATTACCAAATTTAATATTATTTTAAAATATTATTCAATCATAAATTGAACATTGAATAAAAATTTACTATCGATTACACAACATGGTAAAAAAGATTTTTTACTCTAATCCTCGTGTGGCGATGTATACCAATGTATCTAGTCCATAAAACACTATTTAATCCTATTTAAAAAGCAATAAAAATCAATAAATTATGCAAAAACGTGTCCAACCGTTAATTTATTTAGCAGTAAATTAAATATGGTAATCATATTAAAATAATTATTATTATTTTTATTGAAAAAAAAAAAAAAATTTTTTTTCAAAGATTAGATTATAACCAAATCAAAACCAAACCTAAAGAAAATTGTAGAGAAAAATACAGATTTGAAAAAAAGATACCTGTTATAATTAAAGTGAAAAAAAAAACGCAAAATCGACATTAATAATAATTATAAAAAAAAAATGTTAATAAAAATTAATTAATTAATTAAAAAATTGTTAAATTTTATATTTTATTCATTTATGCCGTTTATTAATATAATTATCAATATAAATATATATTTTTTTCATGGATTATAATTATGCTTAACGAATTGTTGAATTTATTTATTTATTTTTTCTAAAATAATTTTTAATTTGTTTTTATATAGACAATTTAATATCGAGATATATTTATTGCCAGTAATTTAAATTTATATCTCTATATTAGATAGACATGTGTAATAACTTTCATAAAATAGTAGGGTGGGCACTGGCGGCTCTCCGAAGCCGAACGGCTCTCCATAAGCTTCGTGAGAGTTAGTAAAAAAGGTATGTTCTAAAGTAAGACGGAACGATGTTTCAATACAGGTTGCCCTACCGATTATTGCCAAATAATTTATTCAATCAATTTAGAAATAGTTTTATAAAATATTTATTGTTTAAGAAATATCTTTTACAATATGGAGAGATACACCAAAAAACATAATAATAATAATAACAATAATAATAATAACAACAATAATGATGATTGCAATAACAATAATTACAACAACAACAATGTATTCCCACTTGATGTAAAATTTAACCATTTAGAAATTAATAACAAATTACCCCCCCCCCCCAGTTTTATTGATTTCACATCTCGTAGATTGATTGCTATAGATACGTTGATACTTGGAATACGGACATCACCCAACACAACCCAAAGAGATAGATATAAGGAATTATACGTTGGTTTTGTTTGATTAAAAATTTCGTTTTTACAAATTTGTACTACGGGATATTAATTTCATAAAATACCATTTTATAAGATGCTTTTATTAGTTAGCGCACTAAAAACAAAAACTTAAATATTTAAAAGCTTATTATCTTCTCAGAGTTTCAAGGCACACAGTGCTCCACGGTTTTTAAATTAATTTATTTTTTGTTTCTCTGCGCGCGAACCTTTTAATAAAAGCCTGAATTATATTTTTTTAAAGACTAAATAAAATAATTTTTTGTTTCCATCTTTCATCATCGCCTCCACCAAATTTACACTAAAAAAAATTAATTTATCTTATTGTACCAAGGCGAATTTTTTGTACTCCGTCATGAGGTTGTAAGGATAACCAATGTATTGAAGTTCAAAACCACTTAGAACTAAACAAGGCAACTATTCCAACCAAGTTCTACAATCTTACAGTTCATCGGTCTTACCCCGAGTTGATCGGGTTTGGGTCCCCGCAGTAAAAGGTTTCCTATATATTTCAGATATTGTTGCAAAAACTATTGATGAATTTGTAAAACTTCACTATAAGGAACGCAGAGTGTCTACGAATAATAGAAAAAATCGTGATCTACAGGACAGAAAAGTTTGGGAACCTCTGATCTAAATTGTATAGTATTGTATTATCATAAGAATTGAATACATTTTGCTAATTTTTAAATCGATAAGACAATTAGAAGTGAGTGAAAACTGAAATGATGCAAAATTTGCATCATTTTTTTTTGCACACACTGTTCGTAAGCAAATTTATAAATAACCTTTGTAATATCGTTTTTTTTTTAATCAAATAAATAATTTTTCTCAAATTAAATTAACTCCAATAAATTTTTATTAGTTTCGTTCATTTTAATATTATCAACAAACAAACAAAAAAAAAGCAATTCCCTACTTTAGCTACCTGTTATATATAAAACATTATAATATTAAGTTTAATAATAATATAATATCTGTTGCATGATTGGTACAAATCTACAACAAATGAAAAACTAATTTAAGGTAAAAATAAATGATTCGTTGATGTCGTTTCGTTCCACTAAAGTAGTTTTAAAATGTTAGTTAAATACAAAAACCCTAACAAAATATCACATAGGAGGTAATTACTAACCCTACTACTAGTACTACTGTTTACAATTTTTCTATAAGTACACGGAGAAAGTTTTTTTTTAATATTAAATCCGGGGCATTATATATATAGAATTTATTGTTTTGATAATGAGGATAATGATACCAAGTAAAGTGTGTAGTATTTTATTTATAGGACTTGAAGTGCTCGTTAGAAATCAGAAATTTTAAACAACAATTACATTGTTCTTTCTAAAAAAAATATTTATTTCTTTTAAGGATCCACAAAATCCACAAAGTTTATCTTTCTCTTGAACGAAGAATTAATAATTAACGTTAGTTAACACTTTTTTTTTTAAATTCAATCAAATATACTGTAATAAATCATTCAAAGAATATTTTAATACAGTTGTTATCACAGTGTTTAATTTATTAACATAGTTGTAACTAGTTAAAATACCAAAAATTATATTTTCCCATAAGGCGGCATGTTAAAAATTGTATTTATAAATCGTTGATTTCAAATGACAAGTTTTTTGAGTGTTGCAGTTCATTGGCTGTTGTAGTTCAAACATGTATCGTTATACTGGTGGTCGGTCAAACATTTTTGTGTGACGAAATACTGTAAGATTTCAATGGCTAAAAACTTGGAGACTAGTAGTGCGTTATTTACAATAATGGAGCTCTTAACAGTTAGGCAATGTCTTTACGTACCTGTCGCATTGTATTTGTTTTACCTGTGATGTCACCGTACCAGCGTAGACGCATGCACATAGATAGAATATTAATAAAGAGCTACGGCAATGTCGAAAAGAAATTAAAAAACGGCGCAAAGCGATAACGTTGCTTGCCAATTGGGGATACAACGGTCAACGATAGTCTACACGTCTACGGATCATGAGAAGGACGTTTTCATGGCACTCACCCTAATTGCGCCTACCTTCTTTTATGACTTCGAGTTGAGATACAAGTGTTCAAATAACATAACTTATACCACATTACCCAAGATATAGAATCTTTTTTCGAGTATTGTGCAGCCAATTCGAAGCCTTTCGAAGTGAGTACCATGGTCTATAGTAGAAATAAATATTCTGGAATAGTAAATTAATGTTTAGAGAAAAAACATCTCTCCGTGTAGATTATTCAATAAATTGCTGATGGTAACTAACCAATGTTTGTTATAAAATTGATATGCGTGCAACAAAAAAAATATTACAAACGAACAACAAATACAAAAAAAAAATACAAAAACATAACAAAGTCTTTGAATAAATAAAATAAATATATGTGTACCCACTAACTATAGTTAATATTATTAACTCTCTCATATAATTATAACAATTACAACTTATAAATAATATATTTAACCAACTCCATTCACCAGGTCCAACAAACAAACATACAAGTACACTGATTTTTAAACCACACGCTACTTTTATTATATTATGAGTACACACATGGAACATGGTTGTACAAACTTTATTAGAATATCATATCTTAGACTTAGAGACCAGGTGATGGCTGAGGTTGAGCGTGCAAAAACCGACGATAGGATTCTTTTTATTTTGGAAAGTCTAAAACGGTTATTGAAGTATACGAAAAAGTATGGCGGCGCGTGTGAATTTGGTCTCTTTTCCCACAAGTCCATTTGTTTGCGTGGAGAAACTGTCTCCACCCGATTGGCTATACATTTTGTGTTGTTTTGCATTTTTTCAAAAAAAAATAACAATAGAGCCAATTTATACAACACTCAAGATATACCACTTTTCATTGCGATTGAGATTTGTATATTTGATGTTATGCTGTTTAGCAAACTTTCTATTCCGATAAACTTCAACTGGGGCAAATAGAATGGAAGTATCAACTGAGTAGGTGCTGGATAGAGTAAATGTGCGAAAACAGAGAACGGGATTTTTGCTTTTGGGAAGTTTCGAGAGGTTATTGAAGTATACAAATACGTTAGACGGGCGAGGGTTTGGTCTCTTTGCTCAGTTGAGGTATTCTTAAGCAGTCTAAAATTTTCGATTGGCATAACATCTACAGCTATGGTTGTTTCAATATGTTCAGCCGTAATATCTTTGAACATAATATTCTTTAACACACTGAGTGTACGAAATTTTGCTTAGACATTAAAAGACTGTGTTGAACTGCAAAGAAATCTTTACTTAGATCCAAGGTCATAAAATCTATGCTTTAAATTTTATCGAAATAAGCCAAAAACTACTTTTTGTGGTACCAAGGGTTACAACAAAGAGTACATATGCAACAAAATTCTAAACTAACTGGATATTCTGTGTTACAGTATCGAACGAGCAAGACTTCACAAGCTTATGTATCTTCTGAAAATAGGAAATTTCTAAGAATCTAATGATCAACAAACTTATTCGATAAATTTCTTCTATGATTTTTTACCCATTTTCGGGAGAAAATTCAGAAAAACAAAACTCCAAATCCGTATGACATCTCAGTTTCGCCAGGGATCAACATAAGTATTTGTTTTGATAAATCCTGATTTTACATGAAATTGAAATATAGACAATAAAATTATCCTAGGAAATTTCTATGGTTTTTTACCCATTTTCGAGAAAATACAGAAAAGCAAAATTTCAAAACCGTGTGAAATTTTAGTTTCGACACGGATATTTCAACGTAAGTATTTGATTTGATAAACCCTTGTTATACATGAAATTGAAATATAAAATAATTTATTAAAAATAAAAAACACTAAAATATGAATATAAAGAACATATAAATAACATAACTTAGAGAAGGTACTAACTGTCTATTGTATGAATGATTTACGTCAAATCAAAAGATGTTTATTTTGTAAATTAACAGTTTTATTAAAATTAACGCACATCATAATGAATGAATATGAATTCGAATATAATATGAATAATATACATATATATGATGATGATTTTCATATATGTTTGTTTTTTTTATTTAACTAATAAATTTATTTAACTAAACTAACTTACTGAACTCACTTGAGTTAAGTCAATTGTTTGTTGTACTGTTTTGTTTATCTCACTTCAATCAAATCATCATATTCATATTATATGTTTATGTGAATGATATCTGTCTGAGATGGAAATTACTATTTTATTCAGATTTTTAAGGTAAATGATTATTTAGATAGTACAGTAAAACCTCGTTAAATTGTATTTCGTTAATTGAATCGTCGGATAATATTGACTACCAATAGATCTTTTCATTTCAAATTACAGATTTGTTTGTGTTTCGGGCCGAATGTCAAAATAATTAATGCGAAGAAATGAATAAGTTATACTTCACTTCATCTTTGTTCATTTTATTGCAGACTGCCCGAAAATCGCATGCGCTTTAAACTGTGTGACTTTGTCTATTGAAATTATCACAAATCGATAAATTCTAAGCCATTAATTAATCTGACACGGCAATGCTGGTGTTTTTTTCTACAAATTTAACTTTAAACCTATCGAATATCGTTGATTAGACTTTAAGCCATTTGCTACCTTTCCGTTTGGGCATAACTCCGTTGTGAATAATGTTGTAAATATTTTTGATCTTGGCTGATAGGGAGACGTTTGTAGTGTACTTATATATGTCCCTACAATATATATGTCCCTAGGTTACGTGTCGTAACAACCCACAAACTGGTATATTTATTATTTATTATTTAGGCAAAAATAAACATAAAGACCACACATTATCTTTCTGTTTAATTCATATTAAACTAGAACTTAAGGTAGAATATACAGGATATATTAATAGATTCCAACCAGTCCAAAGCAGAGCCACCATTATCATCCATCTTTTGGTGAAAGCCTCATCAAATTAGTTTCAATTAGTGTGGAGATTATCCCAGGCATGACAGATTCAACTTAAGGACTTTCGCTCTGTTACTGTTTCTTCACGACGTAGACGTAGCTTCTGAGATCGCCAAATTTATGATTAAAACATAACCCAGGCAAATATATCGGCAGACAAACAGACATTCCAATTTTTAAATTAAGATTTTGAGTAATAACAGAAAAAAAAAATTATAACATGCAGATGCTCCACAGATTGCTAGCTTACTTCATTAAGCTCTAGCAATTTCGACAGTTTGGACAGTTTCATGTATGCCATTATTTAATGGGAAATAAATAAGTGCCTAAATCTAAAATAAAAAAACAGATGGAACGGTTCAAATGTAGAAACCACATTTAAAACGGCACTGTTTGGCGTATAAAATTCAATAATTCATACTTTTTTAAATTCAATAATTAAGACTTTCAACTCACGAATTTTTGAATACGATGTTTAGAAATGATGTTGTGCTTGAAATGATAGTCCCAGAAGAAAATTGAATCAAAATGCATGGATGAATCTAGATTAAACATAAGTGGCATTTAAAACTATCCCTAGGAGTTCCACAAAGGTGTCATTACATCGTGTAACTTAAAATCGTATTTAAAATAAAAATTTCTATAAAACTTCAACCGATGCTTGAGACACAATTGTTCATGTAATGTTTTTAATTAATTTGAATAAATACAAAAATATGATGGTATGCAAATAGAAACCAACAACATATATAGATGTCTATACTGAAAGTAGATCGCTATTCATTTGTTTTCTACCTAAATGGAATGGAGAGGACAGGTGTACGCATAGTACAGGAAGAAAGTCGGTTAAATGGTAAAGAAGTGAATTTTTGACGGAAGATGTATTTATCGTAATAAAATATATTTTTAAATACGGGGATGTTGTTAGCCTGTTAGGTGAAATAAAAAACAATAACTCATAAAAAAAATAGCTTTAGTTGTAAATTAAAAACTAAATGTTAAAATCAGTTGATATAACACTATCACGGCCAAAACAAGTCCACGCGGTTGGCTAAGCGAAATCAAGGTAGCTGATTGGCTAACATTTGTTTAAAATCATTATGAGACACGCACCGAGTATCAAATTTGGATTCCATATGGCGGATATAGTTACGATTTGCTGATTCATACTGATGATGACTATTTTGTAGTCAAAATACCTACATATTTATAAAATACCACAATTGATCTAGGAATTGGGGCCAATTATGAAATTTAAAAATATTTTGGTCGTGAAATACGTTTGATGAGCTTCTAAGGGACGTTTACTACTTAATAAGCTGTTAACGATCTAAGGTCAGTACAGATATCTCTGGCAAAATATAAATAAATATTATAATAATTAATATAAAAAATTTAGCAGCCACTAGAAATATTTATTACACAATTTGAAGGTTTTTCACGAATAACTTTTATTTAATTAATATACCTATTTTTCAGGTAGATTATCAAATAGATAATGAGTTATGTTGTTTTTTTTTATAAGCACGGAAACATCGTTCCTCCTCACCGGCACGGAGTCACTCACGTAATATTTAATAATAATAATTAATAATTAATAATTAATAAATAATAAAATTTTTAAAAGATTATTTAAAGAAAACTCTGATGTTTTTTTTTTGTAGCTATATGAAAAACAAAATAGATTCCTTTATACTGATAGTAAAAGTTTCCTCCTTTTTCAGATATTGAGAGTGTCTGAATGAATGCCAAGAATATTTTAACAAAAATATGAAAATAATCAACAAAAATATGAACACGCAACGGTAGAAAAAAAACATTAATTAATACGAAATCAATTTGCATAGTAAATAATTGTGTATTTTTATATATCTAGGTTTTGTATCTATTTCGCAGCTTATTCTAAAATTTTATAGGTATTCAAACTGTTTTTTATTATCTATGTTATCAATACAAGGTCTTGAAAAGTTCAGGTTTAGTGTCTAAATTCCTCACACGTGTTTTAATTAGCTTATTAAGTCAAAACACTGATTACTAATCACGTTATACGTGGCGAAAGTATCTACGCATGCATCGGCAACATCTCAGGAACCGTCCGACCTTTCCCGAATAAAAAAAGCCTAAATACCAACTTTCACGTTTCTTACTTTCAACATGATGCACTTCTCATACAAACTTTCGTCCTTTATTTCACCCCTTAGTGGCTGAATTTTCAAAAACGTTGAAACAACTGCCTTTTATTTATAAACAGAAGCCTAAACACGAGTTGCCATATTTCTTACTTCAAAAATGACGAACTTCCATACAAACTTTCATCCCCTATAAAACACTCTTTGGGGAATAATTTTCAAAAATCCTTTTTTAGTGCTCCTTACGTTATGTAAGGAACTCCTGCGCAAATTCCATCCTCCTAAGCCTACTGGTTTAGGCTATGTGTTATCTATGATTAAATAGATTCAAGTTTTGGTGGTGAGCGTCAGCCATATTGAATTTTCTATGAGATTCACATAAACTTTGAGGCTAATTATATTTAACGATACTTCATTTACCAAAATTGGATCAAATGTTTTTTTAAATAAATAACTCCACGCTGATATTTGAATGTTTGATGAACTATAAGTACAATTGGCGTCAAAAGTCCAGCGATCATTTCAAAATTTTATAATGGATTTGTGCCTTATTGATTCGGTACACATATAGAACGCTTTTTATATATTTTCATACTATAGGTCACAAAAGTAGCGTCTTTTTTCAAAAGTGAATAATTAATTTGTGCCTTATTCATTCGATTTTCGAAATAGATAGTTAGTATTAAAGTTGTTCATTTTAAATATACGAACAACTTTTACTTGAAACATTTTTCCGAAAACCTTATAGTTTTGACACAAACCGACTGTAAAATTTTGAAAAAAACGCTACTTTCGAGGTTCACGTAAAGGCTTTTTTTATACCATACTCTTTGCTATTATAATACAATTTTCTGAACTTAAAGTTCTGCTAAAGAGAAAGCCTAATAAGCCTAACCCCGGTCAGTTCAAATAATTTAACTGAATAGAGCACTGCATTTTATACCGTCTATTTAGTTTACATCTTCGTATCATAGATCCCACGAGTATGAGAGAGTACATATGTACATATACATTCAGCAATGTGTATGAGAAGGAGGTCTTATAGGTATGATAAACAAGCATATTTTTCAAAATAGTGAATAATATTCATAACGAGTATGAGAGAGTACATATGTATACATTAAGCAATGTGTATGAGAAGGAGGTCTTATAGGTTTGAGTGGTTGGTGACCACTCAAACAGTTATGAAAAATATACTTGTTTATCAAGCAATCCTATAAGACCTCCTTCTCAAACACATTGCTTAATGTATATGTACATATGTACTCTCTCATACTCGTGGGATCTATGATACGAAGATGTAAACTAAACATAGTGTATATCATCTACGTATTATGTATTAAAAATTTATGAACCGAGCCTTGACAGAATTTATTCAAGGGTAGACATATTAGTTTCGCCTACATTTTTAAAGATTGATTGAAATTATAGACAGTGTTGGAAATTTACCCTACATTTTAATTCCCACAAATTAATTACTTTTCTGTAAACCTGTAAATTTGTTTTTCTGTTTCCTATCTTTTATTGTTTTAACCGACAGCAGGGGTAAAAATTAACTTTTTATTTGAAAAATGTTTGTTTTGTATAGATTTCTTCAGGTAATTGACTATAAAATCGATTTAGTTTTTAGGATTATGCTCCGAACCAAAAATATTGGTTTTTACCCTTAATTTTGGAAAAAACAATAAAAACTAGGGTTGTCGATAAAAAATAAATACACTTATTGTCGACAATTTCTGTTCTAATCGAACACACCATTGTTTACTGTTTTATCCAAAATTGAGAGGCAAGTATATTTGTTTCGAAACATTATTCAACTATTAATAAACAATGGAAATGCTCCATTATTAAATCTTAAAGACTCCATTAAATACAATTAATATAAAACAATAAATCCAATAACCATTTCAAACCAAAGCGCCCCAAACTTTTATTTACGGTCATTTATATTGGTGAAAATTTTATTTTCTATTTTTTAGTTCATTAAGTAAAATCATGTGTTTAAAAAAAGTATTTTTTCCGTTAACAAAAATATATTTCTATTAAAAACACAATGCAAGCAATGTGAATGTTAAAGCCCTATTCAATTATGCATTTTCTATATGGAAAACTTATGATTTTTCCAACCTGGAAAGTTATTACCCAGGGTACATAAAAATAGAACTCTCTACGCAACATTTAACCTTCAAAGCAAACAATAATCGACAATATTTCTATTCAAGTATGTCAATAGACATGTATTTGCCTAACTTCAAAAAATTTAAAATGTGTGAAATAATCTTAAAATTTTTTTTTTTCAAATATAAATCAACCAAAATTGTATATTTTCTCACGATAAGAGAAGGTTTCCCAAATATAAATTAACGGATTGGTATAACAACAAATAATAAATAATAATGAAATCTTTTTATCTTTTCTATACATTTACTAATAATAATATAATGTACGTCATTTATATATATTTTTAAATACACGGTGGTTGTCTGCCTTGCTGCTTCAAGTACATCACGCAATTATCATGTTTTTCTTCCAAAAATATAATAAAAATATATTTTAAAAAAAAAACTAATATTAGACAATTTTTTCATGTTTGTTTATTTCAAAATTTAAATAAAATTTCATAAAATTTATTATGTAAGATTTTTAAAACAAGGTTTCATTAACTATAAAATAACATAATATATACATACATACCTCTACAGGGTGGTCCGCTAAAAATGTGCAGGACTTTTTTTCGAAAAATCTACGGCTCGGACCCGAACTGTACCGAATATTCTATGGAATTCACTTTGCCACTCTTAAGATTATTTATATTCAATGATTCTTCGTTTGTCAAAATTCGATCAATTGTTTTGTTTTAAATAACCCCACTATGATATTTGAATATTTGTATGACGTTTTTTACAGAAATTGTTGACTGTTGAGTGATACTAAGAATGACTACCCGGTACTATGTGCCACAAAAGTAGCGTATAAAATAATAAAATTTCTATCTACTCCAAAATGTTCGTTTTTCAATTATTTGCAGTTTCAATTATTTCAATTATTTTCCAAATGGATTTATTCTTCGAGCAAATATTTGTATTTAATGGAGTCTTTTACGTTGAAAAACAAGGTATTCCAAGCTTTTATTTATATAAACACAGATTCGAAAGAAACTGTTTCCCAATTTTCGATAAAATAGTAAAAAACAGGTGTTAAAATTGACAACAATAAGTAAAACGTGAGTTAACTGTATATATTTCTTTATCGACAACCCTATTTTTTGTTGTTCTACCCAAAATTAAAGGCAAAAACCAGTATTTTTTGTTCGGAGCAAAATTCATAAAAACAAAATATATTTTAAATGTTTAATAAAAATTTGGATTACTTTTTTGGCGTACCACCCTGTATATGGTAAACTTAAAAATTATCACCTTTAATCTATGTTTAATTAATGTGTAGTTATGTTTTTTTTTGGGATAATTTATTGTTGATTTATTATAGTTGATAATCGGTCAAAGTTTATTTATATGTGTATATAAAAATTTTTGATAGTCAATTGAAACGAAAATGTTTTGCGTACATTATGGCTCCAAGATTTACTGTTAGACAACAACAGATGTTGCTTTCTTGTCATTTAGGCCAAGGTCCGGTTTATTGAAAATAATCTATTGTAAAAAGTTAGGTACGAAATAGGTTAAAGGAATAATGTTTTTGTTTTGTTACTTCATTGAAGTAAGAGAAACTGTGACCTAGAACCTGTTAATAAAAATTAAATAGCCAGACAATTTGCGGTCCAATGTTTACTTTTGCTGAATACAACTCGTAAACTGCCGGCATATTCACTAAAGGTATGGAATTCCTAGATCTACTGGGAATCACGCTGCCCGTCATATATTCGTTGGCGAGTATAAGTATTGTTTTTTGTTTGTTTGCGATCGTTAGTAAGGTTTTTCATTTTACCTACTTAAGATCCTTTTCTCCCATGTCAGTAGCACCGAAAATGATTAAAATATCCTACATGGGAATTTCTCTCACTGGTCTCCATTAAGATGGTTCAGATTTACTTTGTGGATTGTCTTAGATACTTTTGCATCCTTACATACGTACTTACGGATTCCCTTCTACTTTTATAGAACGATTTGCCTTAACATAGGATTTGAAAGAAAATTTTTGTTTGAAGATAGATACACTGGCAAAGTATATTTTCCATAAGATCACATATCAATTGATGATGCAGTAACATGAATTTTTCTTCCCAACAAATTTCCGAAACGTCACGAACATTTAACTCATTTTTTTAAATAATAATATCAAAAATATTGCAATGGCTTTAAAAGAATTTTCATTATTTTTGATAAAGTAACTCGACGTCCCTTGACACTTTAAAATTTCAACAACAACAACAAAACCCTTAAAGTCTTTCTCAAATGATATAATATATTTGCATCCCTGATCATATAGCATTGTTCCAGAACGAATTGACATACATAAAGACCAAACCAAATTAAAATAGACAAATAATAAAATGACAAGCACAAAACTCGTCAAAGGGAAATCATATATCTCCAGAGAGATGACCGTATATTATTTAAAATCGAATTGAAGTACTCGACGTGTTAGCTGTGTAAAACCGTAAACCGTATTACTATAACAGCCAGCGCAAATGATTAAAAACATTGTAGTTATTGCAGTCAGTGTTCAGAATACAAGTGATACAAATTTAAGGGTGATATTATTACATATACATATAAATATGCATTTGTTATCTTTTATGCATGTTTAAACAGGCATGACACCCTCACTCTACAGAATAGATAGATATAAAACTAATTCAGCAGTTGTAGAGAGGACCTTTTCATTTTTTTTAAAGAGCTGTCATAATCTGTAAATTGGAGAATTGAATTGAAGTTTCCCAACCACACTAAAACATATATTCAATATTATTATTTGATTGATATATTATAAAATCAAAAGTTAATTGCTTTTTGATATCTGATTTGTTTTTTGTATTTTTTTTAATGGTAAGCGTTTCTTAATGTTTCTTTTACTATTGTTCATGCGTGAGTTTTTATTTTTTGATTATAATTGGTTGATATTTTATATTTACGGTAGCGGTTTTTATTAAATGGTTACTTAAGAAGGCTCTAACAAAGGCATATGTGATATTTTTTGAGATAATATTTATATTTGAAATATCATGGGAATAAAAAATTAATGTTTAAGAAGACTAGAAGTTTCGAAAAATTAGATAAATAGTGAAATGACAGCGTTATTGTAGTGGAAAAATTTGTCCAGCTATATTCTTCTATGAAAATATATATTTTGCACATAATTTTATCAGATATACGGGAATCAATGAGGTTGGAATTCGAATGGCAAAAAATGTCTTAGATATAGAACGAAATATTCATAATTGATGTTACCTTGCGTGATCTCTCTTCCATATATTATGTTAACTACGAATTATGGACCTGTATGGTCTGGATCTGTAGGTTTTTGGGTCTTAATGAACGGAGTGCCCAAAAAAGTCTGGAAACGGTCGAATAACTCGAAAAAAACTTTTGAAAAACGAAAAAATACTAATTGAATATTTTTTAAGAAGCTTTTCAATGATACCTAAGTCGGACCCCCAAGCCCAAGGGTGGGGTGGAGGAAAACATTGGAATCTTAAATAAGAACCACAATTTTTTATAGCAGATTCAGATTTTCCATATAAACATAAGGTTGTTTTAGTCGAAATATTTTTTTTCAATATCGCTGTAATCGCAACAAATAAATTTTACGGATATTGCGCAAAATACAGTCAGGAATGTTAACTTTACAAAACAAAGTATATTTAGCGTAACCCAAAAACAACGAAGTGGACACTAGTTTTCTGTTCATATCAAGGAGCGTAGATATTTCAGGGTTCAATATTGAACATATATTTTTTCATTTCCCACCCAAACGTGTTTTCTCGAGTTATTCGACCGTTTCCAGACTTTTTTGACACCCGGTATATGAGAAACAATGTTCTCTTAGAAAACTGCATATAAATGAATATTAGTTTTGAAAAAATTATATACTGTTTGGATAATTTCAATACCTGTATACCAGAGAATTTTCTCTACAATTCGTACTCGATTGATTTGTATCCCACTTCATTATCTACCGACTTTTTAAAGTAACCAAAGAGACCAAGACTCAACTGAAATGTTTATAAGTGAAATTGCGCTGCGAATCTCTCGGCACTATAGTATTATTCTTGTCCTGTTGGGCTTTGATGGAATTAACATTTATATGCACATCTATCAAGTAACCAAATCAAGTGAAGAACTAATCGAATAAGATTATTGATATATAAAGCCACTGTATACCATTTAGTTATATAACAAAGTGCATCGTCATGTAATACATTATATATTGACAGACCTCCATATACAGACTATAAAATATGTAATATATTGACTTAATCTATGCAACAAAGTTATGTATTCCATGTTCAAATGTTCGATGTTGAGTTCTCACCAGGTTTAAAACAAAACACTTTATCACCAAACCTTTGAAGGAGCCGAATTTGGAAACAAATTTCATCGCTGGCGAATGATTAAGAATGAGATACAGTACGTATCTCTGTCTCGCTATAATTGTTTTGCCTATGACGTCAGCGTGCATCGCATGTGCGCGAATAGTTACGAATTAGCTTTGTGTAAAGTTATAAATTGGTGTAGCATGGAAACGCGGATAGCTAGGACCTAGATTCAAATGTCAATGTGAAGAGTTTACAGAGCACTAGTAGGACCCAAAGTGAACAATGAAATTTAAAGAATAATTTAATTCGATAAGTTTAGAGAAATTTAGTGGTATACGCATAAGTAACATTTTTAAAACAGTTTTGATGTACTAAAATTTCCAAATTGCTTTTCTCATATTCAAGTGTGACACTCTTGTCTGTACATAGAGGTATGTGTGGCGCGCTAATTCCAGATTTTAAAAAAATATTAACAATGATTTGCGTATATAGCCTGTAGTTAAAAACCTCATTTGTACACATGAACAAACAAATAAACAAATACACAAAAATGTACATCTCTATAACAAACATTTGTATATTATAAAATAAATACGTATTTGTATATGCATATATATATATAGTCTATTGTAAATGCATCAAGAATTGACAAATTACTTTTTGAAAAAACAATCACAGCTACTGTATACAATTATATTACAATATATAAGTTATATATTAATATATTATTGTATAAAGTACCTATATACTTACTGCTCACAATCAAGTGAACAATGACAAAAATTTTCCAAAAAATTTTCAAAAGATAAAATTTTCAAAAAAGATAGCAAAATTTGGCTTCATCAAAAAATATTTAATTTGGTTCATATAAAAAATTACCATTTTTTAATAGTCCATATAAAAAGGTCATTAAAAGTTACGAATTGGATTAAATTTATCAAAAATAACCTAGAAAATTTTTCCGTTTGAACTGAAATCATTCTGTAGGCAATCCTACATTGGACTTTCGACTTAATTTTAAAGTTTTATACCCGGTATATGTAGTGTATCCAAGAGTATTAGAAGTTTAGTCCCGACTTTGTAACAGTTGAAAATATAGATCTTAGAAATAAAAATTTGGTAAAGGAATGCATAAAACAATATCTATAATCAGTTCATTTCTACAAGTCCGTCTGTCTGACCGTGGACACGATAACTTAAAACTGAAAAGAGATAACGAGCTGAAATTTTGAGTATTCTAGGGATACACAGTATGGCCAAGTTCGTGAATGGGAAAAATCTGGTTTTTCCCCGCCAAGGCAGAAATTGTGATAAAGAGATGAAAAAGAGATTAAAAAAATGTATAGACAAAAAATATTCTATTTGTTCGAAACTTTTTCGAAAATCAGTATATACTGGGTATTTAAGCAATTAACCCAGTTGGTTGCTATTTTCACTTGTTTTTTGGGATTTTTTACAAACTTTCGAGATACCTACTTTTAAAATTTTAATTAAAAACCCTTATCAAGTTCTACTGTACCTTTCAAAAGTATTCGGTAAGGGTAGTTACATAGTTAAAAAATATACATATACACATTCGCACACTATTCAAATATTATTATACTTTTTAATACCGGGTGTGTGTGTTTATATGTTTGTTTTGTGAGAATTTAATCATGATCCCATTGCTATTATAAAAGTTAATAACTAAAATGGCTGGATGAATGCAATACTGACTGACTGACTCTCTGTGTGTGTGTGTATGCTTTGCTGTTAAAAATTAAAGAGCTACAGCAGCAACAGCCGCAGCTATTTACCATACAAAAAGACTCTACCTTTTAGAAAGACTATCTCTCTACGTCACCCCCTTAAATAAAAATTGTTTAATATTATATAATAACTTTTTAATATTCTTTTGTTATCGTTATTGTTATGTGTGTTTAAACGCATTTAACTATTATCGTTCATATCGTTCCAGGAAAAACTATAATCGTTAACTTGTTTGTGGTTGAATTTATGCTAAGTTTTCTGTAGTTTTTTTAAAGAGATATTTTCAATTGAATAAAACTTTACAACCAATAAAAACATTGATAAAAATTTCCAAAAAAGAAAAAACATATTCGCTCTGATTTTGAAGATTTTATTACAAATCGGTTAAATCTTCTGCAAACAAAAAAAAACTTTGTTATTACATGCGAGAATTATACAGTAAAAATTATTATCACGAAGAGAAAATTATAGTCACTGTTACTATGCCACTTGTCTTATTAGTAGTAGTAGTGGAGGGGAGGCCAAAATCTAGAAAGTAGACCTTTCTAGGCCGTTTACATCGACCCCTAATAAATCCACCCCATCCACCTTTCCTGTCCATTACCACACCTGGTTCGTTCCCTCTAGCCCTGCGTTCGTTGTCAAGCCTATCCGTCTTCTTTGCGAATAACAGGACAGACCTCAACTTTAATGGTTTTACCTCCATTTCGTTGAGCCGGTACCTAGGCTAGGTTCCTTATTCTGATTACTATGCCACATAGAAAAAAAGCACTAAAAATATTACCAATCTGCCTGGTTTGATTTATTTTGTCAAGATATTATTGTAGGGAACTGGTTCGGAACACAAAGATCGTGGGTTCGATCCCCATCCATGATGTGTATGATTTTTTCATATCAAACATGGGTGGATGTCAAAATAATGCACTAATATTCAGACATATTACTTACATGTCAAATTAATTAAACGCTAGTCACAACCATTGGTATAACATAACTGAAAAGCAATCATATGAACAATGGATGGATAGAAATAAAGATGTACAAGCTCTATGCAGAAATAAAGTTATAGAATTGTAAAACAAAGCTCCTATTGATTCTTAAAGATTTCTAATTGTGTGATATCATTTATCCCATTTCACTTCAGTATAATTTCAATCATAACCTGATTTATCAAAATCGATCCGAGAACCTGGGTTTGTAGGAATAGATTCCCGTCAGATACTCACCTATCTCTTTTTTGTACAGGTTCGGTCGGCGTAAAAATTATTCAGCGTCTTGTGATAACAGTGCGACTATTATAAATGGAAAGTTTAAACGTTTTAATTTGCAGTATTCTAAACCAAGAAGCTTTTATTGAATTTTTATGCTATTTTCATATATGATATTCGTTAAAAAAAAAACTGCAAATGTGTTAACTCAAATCGTAAGATCGTATTAGATTAACCAGAAATCTATCCAGGATCAATTGTTAATATTAAAAAATGAAATTGATTAAGATTAACGTATTCAAAGCAAAAATCATGAATTTCCCACTGGGTATGAACCTCATTGAGTACCCGGAAAGATTTTTCAGAAAAATTATTCCAAAGATTATGCTAATAAAGTTTGTTTAAACAATTATGGTATAACATATAATTATTACGCGGTTTTTTAAATTATTATTAATAAAAAAAGTACACAACAAATTTACACACATATACGTCTTGACAAAAGAAAAACAATGCAAAACGGAAGCCATAAATTTAAAACATTACATGTGTACATATACGCATACCCTCTTGCGCAAAACGAAACAACAAAAAAACATTCCTATATTAACTTTTTATGTCAACAACGCGATAATTGTTAATTTAACAAAAATTAACCTTCGAAAAATTTTTTAGTGTATTATATGAATATTTAAATAAAAATAAATATGGCCTCAAAACACACAAAAAAACAAACATCAAATTGATAACAAGTAATTATTGTTTAGAAAAACATGGTATTATCCATTTTTTAGTAGTAAAATTATATTGGTAGTTGGATTTATACTGAATAATTCGTTGGTATTTTGTATCTATATACAAAATAAAACTGAAAGATATTTGTTTTTAAGGACGTTCCAGCACTATGTAATGCAATCACTACAACAATCCGGTTTGATTTTATTATAGAATCAATACATAAACACACATATACAACACATAGACAAAAACATTGTTCACATATACAAAATAATATTATGTTGAAGAAAAGGAATAATTTTAAACTTTTATATTTTGAAAACAAAACGGTAACACACGATTTTTTGCGTCTAATTTGACGCTAAACGCTGTAATTTTTCGCTACAATTATTTCTAGATGGCGCGCATGTTAAATTCTCATCACGTGACCGAATTTAAAGTTCCATTGGATTGATTGCTAGATTTAAGGGTCCTAATATATCAAAAATAATATTTTTTAATATTTATATAATATTATATGAATGTGTAACTTTGAACAAAATATTTCAAGGACGATAAGTTAGGTTAGGTTTTGGCTGTCCCGGGCGGAGCAAACTTAGACCATAAGTTCTATTGTGATACGTATACGTAAAGGATAGAGTGGAGGACAAGAATTTTGTATGCAGACTATAGGTATTGGTCGATTATACGACAACAGTCAACTTTGATAGGAACTATTTAAATATTCATCAGCACAGTTCGTGAAAGGAAACTTCAGAAAACCTTCACAAGCATATCCGGTTACTTTCGTTCCTATCCATACGCCGACAGGTTAGTCAATTAACCGCTCGATTAATTTTTAGCTGATATTTGGAAACAAACAAAAGGCACACTAACCAAGATGATTTGATAGCTCACCAACAAACGTTGGCAAATGGTAGATGATGCGATTCTGTGGAAAAAGGTAATATATGAATATGGCGATTTATATAAGTTATGGAGTTTCAAATAGAAACTTCTAAAAATGTGTAACAAAACCCGCAATGAATACAGATTTCTAACAAGAGATCAATAGACCAAGTGAATCTTCTCAAGGGAAAGAACCTTAATGCATTCATGAAACTTGGAGTGTATGTTGTAGACTGTGGAGACTGAAATTCGTAGATTTCCTACCAATAGATAAATAATTTTTTCTCAACGGAATAATGATCAATTTACACCCTCAGTGTTTTTATCGACACATTTTATTGAACAACGTTTCGCGGCCAATTGTTACTTCTTCAGGATCTGTACATAAAAATAAAAAAAGTTAATACAATTATTAATATTACATTAGCTTATAAAGTTAGTATGGTTATTTGGAGGGTAGCAACAACTAATGACAAATTTGTTCTTTGACGTATTTCCACAATTAACCAACATTTGAAATCACGTTGCACATCAATTATGATTCCGATTGGACTAAAATTAGACTAGCATTTTATCACAATTGTTTCATCAGATACCCCCAGATGCTGAATTTTCTAAAAGCAGAAAATTCGCCAAATACCATTGTAGCTTATGTGAGATGCTTAAAGGAAAATACAATATTTGGCCGATTAAAACTGATTTTGAGACATATTATTCAATATTTTAATAGTATTTGTTTTACTTTTCATTGCCATTGCGATTTTTGATTAGAAGCTTATACATTTATTTCGTAAAATCTCATCTACCTCCCAAGTCGGTGGATTAAATCATATTATGTCCCTGGGATGAACTTTTTTCTCTTTGATTTTGTCAGGTAGGAAATAGAGTCTCTATTTGTTAGCTTACTAAATCTGTGGCATATCGGATTTTTTGAAATTTTGTTGGAACATTTATTTTTGAATCTACACACTTTTTGACACGATATCAACTCTTATATTCATTTCAAAGGAGGTGAAACTTGTAAAACATAGAAACTAACCTAAAAGGCAACCACAGGCCTATTTTAGCATCCTTTAGTGGTATATAAAAAATTAAAATTTCCTTATTGAAGCACTATTTATGAGAAAGAAATGAATTTTCTAAAATAGATACTAACACATAATATATAAGATCGAATTATTGGAACCCCACTCTTGTTTACAATGGCTAGATATTATTTTCTTTAGGGGATTATCAAATGGTTGACAGGGTTCTGAAATAACTTTTAGGCTATCTATCTATATATAGAGGTGAGTGAGTTCTAGTCAAAAAATTTTTCTATTAATTAAATTTTAAAATTGTTATGTTTATATTTTTTTCCAGTACAGTGAAAACTATGAGTTAAAAAAAGCATTCCCGCACAATATATGATTGTACCTATATGTGAGTTTTATCGAAGTGTACGTCGACAACCGTAATATGTGTGTGTATACTCGCGAATCAACGCACGCAAATCATTTACTATTAATTATTAATTAATATAAATAATATTTTTATTTATATGTAATTTATTTAACAAACTGTAACCGGCGTCACTGAAGTCTCTTACAATGTACTTAAAAATATATTTATTTTTATTATTGAATTAATTATATTTTTCAAACGGTTCTACATTTCTTGATATCAAAGAAGATTGTAATCTTTAAAAAAAATTATTTTTTTTAATAACATAGTTTACGGTATGCATGAAAAAGTATAGATATTATTACTTAGACATTATTATTATGAATTGTCGTTTTTGACGTGAAAACATGTATTCGTTCGTTATACTGGTGGTCGATCGAACATTCTTGTGTGACGTGATACTATAAGATTTCAATCTCTAATAACTTCGAAACTAATAATGCGTTTACAATGGTGTGCCTACCACAGATAGATCGTGTCTTTACCTGTCACGCTGCATTTGCTTTAACTGTGATGGCATGATATCAGTGTAGGTGCGTGATTGGTTACGAATTAGCTTTGTGTTAAGTTGATAAATTGGTGTAGTGTAGAAACGTGCTTCGCTAGGGCATTGATTCGGGTGTCATTGTGAAAAGTTTGCAAAGCACTAGAAGGCGAAAAAGTGAGACAATAAAAATATTCGCCGACATATACGTAAAATCGGAATTAATTACAAAAAATTGAAGATTTCTCATAAGACTCATACGCTCACGTCGAAAGGAATCCAACGAGTCAAAAAAAACCCAGTGCCGAACGATTGTGCGAGCTGCGGTAGTTCCGAAAAGAAATGAAAATTACAAAATAATTACAGATTTCGTCTCATATGACTCCTAAATATGCTCGGAATTATAGAAAATGCATGTCAGAGGAAAGCATCAAAAGGTATCCAACGAGCTTTAAAAGTCCAATGTCAAACAATTGCGAGAGGTCATACAGCGAAATCCTTTCGTTTTCGACGGCAGTGTGAAAATCTACGGCACGAACCCGAACTGCACCTTCTTTTTTTTTTGTGCCACGATAAACGGTTTTATTCAAATAATTTACAAAAATGTCTGATTTATATCAGATAATTACTTGAATGATAAATTTGGTTTTATGCAATACTTGAAACTGACAGTGATTTTTTTTTATTAATTGCTTATAAGACGAATTGAGAAATCAGTACTTGTTCAACACAAATTTTGAGTTGGTCAACGTGTATTTCCAACATTGATAAATTTTATTTTTATGCTGGGAAATACGGGAAATTTACATTGATTCTTTGTTATTTATTGCTAATGAGTTTTTCAGACATTTACACATGTTCAAATGTTCAACTAAAATTTTGTTCCTTTCATTTCCAGATACTCATCTGTCAAAGTTTGCAAAAATCCTAAAAAACTTAAAAACATTGTTTAATATGTACAATTTCGAATTTGTTTACTTAAGTTTTGAAAGGATAACATATGAAATATGGACATAACAAATATGGAAAATTTGTTTGCATTTTAAAATGATTAAATTGTAAATGAATAAAATTGTGTGTCCTAACATCTAGAATAAATTTAGGAAGCTTTAAAAACTAAGAAGCAAGTATAGCAAATATTCCACTAATAGCTCAAGAGAATGAAAAACTGATGCGGTATAGTTTTAACAATAAACTATAAAACTAAAAAAATTTTGACAGCCAATAAATTATCATCACCAAGCCGAAAAAGTTTTTTTTTTCAAATAAAATTTATATCATCAAATAAAATTTAATGAAAGCTACATCCATACAGTGAAAAAAAAATTAGGTGACATGTGTCCTGTGGTAAAATAATAACCAAAACACCCTAGGGAACATATGTCCTACGGTTATCGATTCTATAAAATATATGCATATTTTATCGGTAATATACTATAACATATATATTTTATAATACCAAACTAAATATAGTATTGGGTATACGAGATTCCCCCTTAAAAATTGGTTAAACAATTTTATAATAAAAACAAAATTAACTATCAATTTTAAAATAATTCAAATCCTTAACCAGAATAATTTGGTTGGGTAAAAACCTCTAGTAATTGTTTTTAATTTAGTTATGTTAATTTTACTATAGTATAGTAGTTTAGGCAATAGTGAGGGTGCTGTACGACGTTGAGTATTCGAAAACCGGTGAGCGAGTCGTCTTATAGTGGAGGCATCGACATACACAAAAAGTGTCGTTATCGTCACCTCTTTTGCCAAAAACGTCCTTCAATGGATAGACAGATCTTAATCGGTCGAAATATCAGGGAGATATTTCGAAAATGTCTTGTGTAAAATTTGTTGTGGATCCGACGAAGAGCATTTTCACACATTAGGGAAATGTTGTAGGAATTAAGGGATCATATTTCTAAAGACGGCATCCCTTTGAAATGTGTACTTCCATGAGTCTACGAGAAAACCAGAAAAGAAAGACCACCAGACTTTACGGTGTGTAAGTCAACGTTATGTAGATTTCGACGTTAATCAAATTCCGAACATTTAAAGGGTTTGAATATTGAGTTTTAATTATGTTTGAAGAGAATTTGCTATAGCTGCTTCTAAAAATATCCAAAAGATCCCTGAAGTTTTTTTATGGGTGAAATAGCTTCAAACGTTTTGTGATTTCAATATTTTAGTTATTTTCGTTATCGAGATATCGTGACACTGAACACCGACCAAAAATGGTATATTTGCCTTCAAGAGACCAAAATGTACAAGACATAACCTCCATATACATATTACGTGGTAATATGAATAGCTCCAGGGGGTGGTCCACCATTGATCTTAGAGACCTACGACATTGTTTTGTAAATGATTTATTTTTATATTTTTTTCTTTTCAATCAAGTTGTTAGAATTTTCTTCAGCCTTAAGACTTTTACCCCAAAAAAATACTTTATATCCAGAAGTATGACTTGATAATGTTTTGTGTACCTCTATTTGGTCTAAACAAATTTTGAGTTTTTTGCCTATGTTTTTATAAGTATGTATCACTTTTTTGGACCACTCTGTATAGAGTTAAAAATCTACTCGCCGGTCATCAGCATACTCAACATCGGACAACATCTGCACTAAACCGCGCAACGTCCTGCTTCACAAATCATAAGCATGTTTAGAATTACTACACGGTTCAACAAGTACTATAATCAAAAATTTGTTTGTATTTTTTTTATTTTGCTGTTATTATTTTTACCAAAATTATCAGTCTATTTCACATTTAAATTATTATTATTCTTATTATTAGTGTGATGAAATTTAGGGCGGAACAACACGTAAACTACCCAAAAAAAAAAAATGTTTTGATATATAATTGGTAAATTATTACTGTTTTTTTATTTTTTTTAAATTGGCTTTATTCGAAATGGTGTACCGTTAAAAATTTTGTATTTATAACAATTTATTATTTATTCAAAATTTACAGTTTGGGATAAAACTTGAATTGGTGTTAATTAAGTAGTCGTGTTTTTTTTTTGGATTAATGGTTTTATAGAATTGGATATTTAAGCTTTATCGTTAGTTGTATATTAGAGACAAGTAACATATGTTGTCTACTATTAAATAATCCGTGGTAATAAATTACTAATATAGCAGTTATTGGAAGAAGATGTCAAGTAAAACCAGTCTATTTCGGTTGTTTTTGGGAAACACGAAAGTTTCGATTTCCCAATTAACACGAATATTTTCATTTTCCTCACCATATGATCTATTAAATCATCTACTCAATCTCTTATCAGATTACGGAATCCGTCTCTCTTTTATTTGTGGAAGCACCAGCTTTATAAGGACATAGCACTGTTTGAAAGGGTCATCAAATAGATCATCCTGCTTATATAAATTTGTATTTTTAGGGAAGATAAAAATTCGTGTTTCAAAGCGGATTTCAACCGTTAGAGATTGATTCAGATTATGCGATTCTTAACATGGTGGTCATTCAATTTCTCTACTATATCACTCCATTTCCTATTTATTTTCAGATTCGAGTCTAGACCCCTAATACGGCAGATCAGCTTATTCCGCAGTGATAAAGCGCATTTTTTCTGAAGCTAAAGAATTGGACAGTAAAGAAAAATGATAATTAAAGATTGAACTAAATATGATTCTGACAGTAGAATTAACTTTTTTGACAGAAGCTTAAAAATTAACTAACGAAAAGTGTGGGCCAAATTTTTAAAAGAGGTTTTGTTACTAGAAATATCTTTTATCACATATTTTATGTCAAAACCAGTGCCATTAATGAACGTCAATAAATTGCGCCTAATAGGATATAGCCTAAGTTATATTGGTGACTCCTTTAACTACTTTTTAAATATGTCTTTTGGGACACACGGTACTAATATATGTAGATATCAATAAAACTAAATAGTTTTTTAGTTACAACATGAATTTTGTATAGTAAAAAAACCAAAAATAGTTTTCAAATAAATATTTGTATTTTATAATTTAATATAATGTTATTATATTATATATATATTTGTACGAGGGGGTTGATTTTATTATTATGTTATTATTTATTTTTGTAAGTATCTTAATATGCAAATATTTATTTTTGAATTTGTAACGAAATGTTGTTTTTTTTTTGTATATTAAAAAAAAAATTTAAATAATCTATTATAACATTTAATATTTACTATAACCCATGCAATATCACAATAAGGCCTATAATTTCTATATATATATATATATATATAGACGTATGTGGAAGTCTATATGTATTATATTTATATTTGGAAAATGTCAATCAAACGTTTATTCAATTCAGATTAGCATGTTTTACATCTATCTGTCTAAGGTTTCCCAAAATTAAAACAACAATATTTTATTATAAACTTGTATCCGGTCAATAATGTTTTGGGATGTACCGGAACATATTGCTCAGTGGGATATAGTTTTCGACTATATTTTCCTACATGATAAAATCTATTCTCAAGCGTCGAGAGCGCTTTACTTTGTGTAATTCCATTTTCTCCTGAATGAAATCAATTCTTTATCAATTTCATGAAAACTCACCAATTGAAGATTCAAAATGTCATTTCACCAATTAAAATAAAGATATCACTTATCATTTGACACTGCGCCGTATGCATACTTGGAAACTGAGAGGTTATGGGTTCGAATCCCGACATCGGCAGTTTGTCAATTATTAAAAAAAAAGGGGGCGGTTAATTGACTAAACTGTCGACGTATGGACAAGAACGAAGTAACCGGCTATGTTTGAGAAGGTTTTTGTTCTCGTTTTTTATAATAATCATTTTCTAGGCTAATTTTGACCCAAACAGTACGAAAATCAGGTTCATTTTAATGTCCAACCAACACATTACAAAATTTTGCGTTCTCAATTCAAATAGTTTGGAATTTGAACACTATGGGTCTGATACCTTGAAAACCGTTAATCGTATCGTATTTTAACCAACGCCATCGTTTTCACTAGGTCCAAATTAGCTTTAAACCAAGTTTTTATCAAAATCGGGAACATAAAATTTTTCTCCAAGTTTAGCTATTTTCTTAAGGGGTACCCCTTGGAAAAATGTGAAAAAAGGGAAAAAAAGTTTTCTTCTCCATTTTAATAATAATCATTTTCTAGGCTAATTTTGACCCAAATAGTACGAAAATCAGGTTCATTTTAACGTCCAACCAACACATTTCAAAATTTTGCCTTCTCAATTCATACAGTTTGGAATTTTAACACTATGGGTCTGATACCTTGAAAACCATTAATCGTATCGTATTTTAACCAACGCCATTGTTTTCGCTAGGTCCAAATTAGCTTAAAACGAAGTTTTTATCAAAATCGGGGATATAAAATTTTCCTCCAATTTTTGCTATTTTTTTAAGGGGTTGGATCAAATGTGAAAAAAGTGAATAAAATTTTGGTTCCCGATTTTAATAATAATAATTTTTTAGGATAATTTTGACCTAAACAGTACGAAAATCAGGTTCACTTTAACGTCCGACTAACACAGTTCAAAATTTTGCCTTCTCAATTCAAACAGTTTGGAATTTTAGCAATGGTCTGATACCTTGAAAACCGTTAATCGTTTCGTATTTTAAATAAATAAATAAAAAGAAAAATAAAAGTAAAAGTAAATAAATATATATATATATAAATATATATATATATATATATATATATATATATATATATATATATATATATATATATATATATATATATATATATATTCCATGTACTTGTAAACTGTCTAGTGGTCATAGTTTTTACTATGATCAAATGAAATTTCCTACCTGAACGTTGAAATTCGCTAATGAATACGATCAGTCAAGGGAAAGGAGGCCTTAGATATCTGAAATCGTAAACATTTCTGTAAATATTACAGTTAATTTCAATAACCTAATTGCAATAAAATTGAGTAACTGTACTTCTTATAGTTTTTTCTATTTTTCCAATATTAAGATAGATATTCAAATTTTGTGTTTCATCTCCCTCTAAACTACCCCCCTCCTTAAAAAATTTTTTGAAATTGAAATAATCGATTTGATTAATTTATAAATGTGATAATAATATTATAAAAATAAATGTTCACGTTGTTACGGTGATTTTTATCAGTTTTAAATAATAGAATAATTTCACAGGAATCAATTCTGGAATGTTTGAATCAAATAATAATCAGTTTATTAAATTTTCATCTTGGATTTTTCACATATCAATTAAGTGAAAATTGCAATCACTATCCATTGCGTGTTAAAATGTCAGAATAAAATATATTTCTTATATAAGCAAACTTAAACAAAAAAGCTAATGAGGTTTTAATTACCTTAAAATACTTTGCATATGTAAATAAAAAATGTTGTAAACACTTTAAGTGAATTTCTTCTGCACCAATGGCTAAATTTCGAAAAAATTTCTTCAAATGTTCATCGATCTACCTAGATGTCGAATATCATCATTAAAACTGTATACATATACATATATATATATATATATATATATTTAAATTTGACAATCAGCGCAACACCAATATCGATCCTTGTAAAGGAAGTTCAGTACGCTAAAATTCATGTCGTCATTTACAAAATTCGTCTATCCGTCTGTCCGTCTATCGGTTTGTTTGTAGACACGATAAGTAAAAAACGGAAAGACATAGAACTAAACAATAAGATCAAATTCGTGAATGGGCAAAATCGGACCGTGCCCTCCTTGCTCTAGGTGGGAAATATCCTTCTTTGAAACCGTAAGAGATAGAAAAAAAATTAAAAGCAAAACATAAACTAGTTTTATTTGAAACTATTCCTTTAACTCAGTATATAACGGGTATTAAAGCAATTAACTCAGTTAGTTTTTTTTTTCATGTGTACATAATTTTAATCAAATCTTGCATCTCCTGAACAAATATTTTACCATTTAAATAAGATCCTTTGAATTTGGAAGATGCGAGAAAAACGTCAATTGTTAGAGCTTTGGATACCAAACTACATAGCTATTAATTATTTACCATTTATTTGTACGCATTTGACATCGCCATAAAGTCTAGTCTACAAGTTAAAAAAACGTGTTAATTCTTGCTTCTGCGAATTAAAATACGTGCGATAGTTCGTTGAACTCGTTATGACGTCTAGAAAAATGTGCAAAAATTTCAAACCCGCACATAAACAATTACAAAAGTTGATAAACAATTAAAGATTTCAAAGAAAAGAGGTTTACTTTTTTGATAATTACTCAAAAACTATTGGTGCTAGAGGAATTTTACAAACAGATTCTTAAAGAGGAGAAAATTTCCAAAAAAAATGTCCACTCGCGGAACTTGACCTCTATTGTTAATACTTTTTATTTAGTGGTGAAAATAAGGATTATAACTTTCCATGAATTCGTCCAGAATAAATTCCAAACATGTAAGCCCATAAAATGTAGATTCGTAATTCCCATTTCATGGAGTGGCAATCCTTATAGCATTACTAAATTCAATATGAACCATTTAGTATAATATCATACAGATCTGTCTGCTTTTAGCTCTTAATACTATTAACTATATTCCCTTAAAATTTTTTGTACCATATGATTCATTTGTGATATGTAAAACAATTGGTAATTTCCTGAACACCTGACATTCCAATTCAATCCACCACACATTGACTTTCAAAAAAAAAAATATATATATATATATTAAAAACAATAGCAAACACACAATCGTTTATTAAAACAAATTATTTTTATTAAGATATATCAATTGTGTTTGTTTCAAATTAAAATACAGAATTGAAGAAGAAGTGGTGGAATTAAAGTGATATTTTTATTTATTTGTTTTCAACACCTACGTAATGTAACAGTTCTTGATTACTATTAAAGAAATTGTTGAAAAAACCAACATAATACATTTTTGGACACACGGTAAAGTGTTTAAACGGTGTTAATATTCATCAATCTGGGAAAGAAAAATATGTTATATAATATACTCGAGTCTACATCTTAGTTTTCATCAATATTTAGATACCTATGAGTACATACATGCTTCCCTGAGTTACCTTGTAACTACCAACAAACTCATACATTGTAAAGTTTACAAATAATCTTTTCTTTTAACTTTTATTAACGTTACTTTTCACCTCCATGTAGTTAGTAGTAATAGTAGTAATAGTACCTACCTCCTTTACCCTCTATCACGTCTTACCCTCTATTTTCTTCGAGCCCTGCTTTCGTCGAACCTACCCGTCTTCTTTGCGAATGACAGGACAGAGCTCCTCATTAGTTATTTTACTACAAATTTTTCCATTTCGGTAAAGCCGAAGGCTAGAGACCTCATTCTGGCTCTGTAAGGACATTCTGCCAGAAGGTGGAAGGATCTATCATCCGTTACAGTCAGGTCATATCGCACAATCCTCTATCCGATAGATGTCTCCTGAGCCTACAATGACCGGTAAGCACCCCAACCAGAATCATTTGTTTAGCTTGTCCACAGCCTGCTGTATCTTACCATTTCCTGTCCATAAGCTTATCCACCCATTCGTTTAGGGCAAAGGTAGTATTACTCCTAATTATTCCTAACGGTTCCGGTCCCTATCATGTCGCCGCGCAGTGTCTTGGTACCCACATCAAGGTGACCTCTTTTATCCTACATAAAAAAAATTCAAAATGTTGGAGCTACGCAGAATGAGCCAATTTCGTCAGAGGTAAAAATTACTATGAAGTTTCCATTATTAAAACATTAAAATCGTAAATATTTGTGTTTATTTGAGAGTTATAGAAAAAATGGATAGTTGATAAATTGTGGTTAATTCTTAACAGTCTACAGGTTGCAACCCTTGACCGATTTGAAAAAAATTTAATTGTAAGCAATTGAAATTCCGTCGGTAATAAGCCAAATCCCATGCAGAAATATTTCATTCTTAATTTCAGTAGAATTATTAATGTAACATAATATTTGTAGTCATAAATTAAAAAAAAAACAAGTGAAAATAACTTCATGAGTTAATTGCATAAATATCCAGTATATACTGAGATGAAAAAAAAGTGTCAAACTTTTTTTATTCTATCTCTGATGGTTTCAAAGAGGGATAGTTCTGCCCATTTTGCCCAAACACTCACGATTTTACTGTTTAGCTCTAGGAAACACACACACACACAAACACACACACACACACACACACACACAATTTCAGTTAGTTAGGTCTTTCCGTTTTTGGTCATTTGGTCATTTTATAAACACATATTCCAAAAATGTTTTTCTTCGATCATTATTTTCAGCCGTTACAAAGTCAGAACTAAACTTAATACATCCTTGTATACATTATATACACCTGGTATAAAAATATTTCTGAGATTGTCATGTCAGAAAATAGAAATACAATAGCACAGAAACAAAAAAGTAAAACATAGAAAAGAAAAAACCGAAGAAAAACAAAAGAAAAATATTTTATTTTTTATTTTGGTATAGTTAAAATATGCTATCGGACATAACATTATAACAACAGTGAAGAAAAAGTGGTATTGGTATGGGATACGAGAAGGTGGTGGAAACCTAGTGTCTGAAACTGTTAGCGTGATATGGTAGTAGAGTATTGCCTTTTATTTTTTACTTACTTTTAGTATAATACAAATGGAAAATGAAAAAAAAAGAAGAAAATTCCCTTACACATTTTATTGTCCGAATATGTATATTTTTTACAAAAAGAAAAAAAAATAATATACATTGTGTGTATTATGTAAAATTATATATTTTACATAAAAGTATTTTTTTCTTTCAAATTTTGTGTTATTAGTTTATTTCAGGGGTCGTTTAATATGTAGTGTGCAGTGCACTAGATCTTGGATTTCAATACCTTGTCGAGTTAGTACTATAGGCTACAAAGGTAACGTTCATTTTTCAAAATTTGTTACATTATTTCTACCTTATGCAAGGTGCAGCACGAAAATTTGCTAATTTCACGCACGGGTAGGGATGGTCTTATTCGAAAGAGTGGGTCTTTAGTTTTGTTTATCTTGTTTCAGATACCCTCATGCGTTGAACTAGGAATGAACGTGCATTCGCCGTAGAGGACAACTTTTCCAATGACCGCTCCATTATCTCCACCCAGTGAACCTTTCACACTCACTTCAATTTCCACCCTGCAGCTTCTGTTCCTTACAGGCAATCGATTATTTCCTAAGTAAACACATTCAGGGAAAGTGAAATTATGCGTTCACGACGCATAGGATATCAACGGAGACTCGTTAGACCACCCGAAACATTGAATGCGCTCAGAACGCAAAAAGCAGGATGGCATCCTTGGCCTTGAGCTGTGATGACAATTTTGAGACATCAATTTGATGGACGCCTCATCTTTCTAGAGGCGATCTTCACTGGCTGGTGTGCTCGCCCGAATTGGCCCTATGTGATTTTCTTACGGGGCTATCTGGAATTCATTATCTACACCAATCGTCGGAGAGCGGTGTCCGAGTCCAACCGTTCTTGGGTAAATACGCATGGTTAAAATCATGCCAAGTCTCATATAAACAGATTCTGATGAAAAGACCTCTGAGCGTTTACAACTAGGAAAAAACCAAATGAACTTGAAACTTACTGACCTTCTAACAAGCCATTGTAAACTCAATAAACATCTGCACAAAATCAATCTCACAGGAAACGATCTCTGCAGATTTTGTCAGGAAGAGGAGGAAACCGGAATTTCACATTATGTGTGAATGCGAAAGCTTTTCTCTAAAAAGACACTATTATTTAGGATGGATAGATCTCCGACCAAGGAAATGTCGCCATGAAATAACCTAAAGTTCATCAACACTATAGAACTCCTGGAACACTTTTGAAGGAAAGGGAGTAAAATAGATCCAAAGTCTTGTATAGTTTATTTTTTAGATGTTTTTGGTTTGACAGAGAATATTTAAGAAAATTATGTATATGATTTACTTTTTTTTCTGCATAGAGCTCTCCTATAGCATCAAATAAATCCCAGCTTAAACGATTTAATTTTATGCCGAATAGAAAAACGAAAAACACATTTCAGTATATTATATCAAAACATACGGTAGAAAAATCCATATTTTAACTATATACACAGACAAGAAAATCATTTCGTCCAACTTCTCTTTGGTCATAATAAATACATATATTTTCTATTTCAAACATAAAGATATTGCGAGACAATATAATATATAATATATATATATATATATATATATATATATATATGTATATATATATTATACTCAAAGTTATATAATATTCAGATTGGGGGATAGTTTGTTGTGTTGTCTGTAAAAAAAAGACACCTCTTTCCACACAAACAAACAACATATAAATACGAAAAAAAAACAGCAAACAATCTAAACGCAAAATATGGTAAATACATTTTTGGGACATATAAAATTTCGACATAAAAATATTATTTTTCCATATTACCAGTTTATAAAATATAAAAAACAATTGTTTAATATTCTGTCATTGTTAAGGGTATTCGATCCAACACACGAAGCAAAAATGTTTTAAAACTAGTTTTTGAATAATTACGATAAGTTTTGTCCGGTAACGGCGTTGTGAAGTTTATTTTTTTAAGTGAATTTTAGTAATATTTACCTATTTTTAAAGGAGCTATGTATGCAGAACCAGTTCAAGTGGCCATACCGTCAAAGAGGCTCTATTTTGATCTGGGAGGTTGCAAGTTCAATTCCCAACTATGATAGTATGCCAATTTAAAAAAAAGTGTGTACTGTCGGCGTATAGATAAGATCGAAAGTAACCGGCTATGCTAGTGAATCTTGTGAAGAGAAATCTCCAACTCCAGATGAATATCCGCATAGTTCCTATCAAAGTCAGCTGCAGTCGCACAACCTACCAAAATTCCTACTTGCCAGGCTTCGACCTCCCTACTACATGTATGCGGAAGTTCATCTTTCCCGTCGTATCGCCTAAATGCTTTAATGTATTTTGACAAAAAATGGTATCAAGTTTTTGGATCAATCAACAAACGACCATTTAGAGAATCGTATGACGATAAAAAATTGTTAACGCTGTCGTTAAGAGACAAACAATTCTAATTTAGTGCCATCTCGCTTCGAACTCCGAAGAAAAAAATTAGTAAGAATTGATATAAAAATGCAATAACTTCTCAAATTGGACAATTATTTGTGTTTCTGGCTTCATTTCGAGATCAAAAATCGTTACTCTTGACTCGATTCTTGCGAATATTGCCACGTCTTGCCTCTTTTTGATTCTGCAAAACTATTTTTGATTCTTGATTAAAAAATAACACAACGGATTTATCACGTATAAAAAAAACTCATCTATACATTTGTACTTTGCTTTTGTGGTCGAGGAACCTTAAAGGCTATTGTTTTTCAGTTTTTAATGTTTGAGCGCTGTTTCTGAATACTAGACGATGGTACTAAGTGCTTTGTGTGCGATGGTTATTTACACTCAAAAGAAGTGTTAATTAACAAAGAAAACCTCACTCGGATGATAAATCGCTGGTCGGTAAGTAATAATAAGTCGCTTCTGCTATTATTTATATTTTTTTCAAAATTTTTTTCATATGTTCATAAAAATTTATGTAAATATTTCATTTGTTAGTTAGATGTATTTAGAGTGTATTGGACACACATTATTTTGGATAGAGTGGTCTCACCAAATATCACAAACTGTAAAAATTGTTGTACATTCTGTGTTTCATGTCATTTTTATCAGATTTTGTCACTTTTATTGAATTTGAAAACTTTTATCGTTCCAAAGATGGATATCTCCTCCCCTGGCGAGGGGGAGGGCTAGTTCGATTTTATCTATTCACGAACTCTACCTTACTTTTTAGCTCTAGAATACCCATACAAAATTTCAGGTCGATATCTCTTTTCGTTTTTTAACCCGACTTCAAAAAGGAGAATGCTTCTCAATTCGTAGAATAATATTGTTAAAACAAAGTCAGAATCACAATCAAAAACAGTATTAACGACCGCATATCAAGTAACTTTTCAAGGTACAGGGGAAGTAGTACAGTAAGGTTTCAAGGTACAGTAAGCCACAAAGACTTAATCCCCGAAAAAAAGCATTGGAATTATTACTATGCTATAAGGACTCAATTTTCCTTTACCTATGGAAAAGACTATTTTTTTGTCATTGAGTACTATAAGCCATAGTAATAATTACCATACCATTATCTTCGTGGCAGTAGTATTTACTGTAAAGTTTTCTCCGTGTGTGCATAATGTAAAATTCGGGATATGGTGAAACTAGCAGTAAACTTTGCTGCATGTCGAAACAATTAATCGAAAATTGTTTTTACGATAATTTCTATCATTATGAAATTAAACAAATATTTACAATATCCGTAAAAAAATATTTGAATTTTTGGTAGAAAAATTATTTATTGTTTCGGAAACACAATTTCAAAAAATAATAATGAAGAAATAATGTTTTCTGAAGAAGGAACTGTGTTTCGGAACCTATTGAAAGAAGTACCCCCTTAAATATTTTTGACGAAATTGTGAATAAAATAATTTTGATATTAAAAAAAATTAAATTCCGATATTTCGATTGATTTAATTTATATTTCACTATACCTATATATCAAACTCTTAGGATGAAAAATTTCGAAATGTTTATGTTTTCAAGGTACCCAGAGCTATTTATTGCAATAAGTCGACGACATGTTTACAATAATCATATGTCAAAAATGCGAATGACAAATCATTACAAAAGCTGCACACATATATAAACTCTGCAGGTTATATTTATTTTAAATATATCACAGATTTCGTAACTTCTAAGTAAATTTTTGTTTCTTCTCAAATTTAAAAGCCGCAATCTTTGTGATGACGTTAATCGATAGAGTTCACAGACGGTACCAGCCAGTATTATTTGTCAATATTAAATCAAACGATTAGATCTACTTAGCGCTACTATTATTAGAATAACAACACCTTGTTTAAAAATACTTATATTTTGAAACAAAAATATTACCGAAATAGAAGATGACTCTTTGGAAATAGTTTTAATTTTTTTTTGTTGTATCTAGTATTATTCTAGTAAATAAATAATAATTTTTTTTTTATATTTGAAATATTCTTCTTATGAAATACAACAAGGTCTAGACATTTTAAATAAAATTTCATTTGTTTTTAGAATTATTTTTATATATTTTTTAACTGTCTTCGCAATCAGAAAAAGTTCTCATTGGGGCCAATATATTAGCCGTTTTTCCCTCATTCAACCAAATTTTTATCGATATTCAAGGTATTTTTTTTAAATAAAAGAGTCTACAACTGATTTGTGATCCAACATAAATATTATCAAGATCTAATGGTTTTTATCAAGATCTAAAATGGTTAATTCTGACGAGCTAATCAGTACTTAATTGTCGGGCACCAACCTCATAAACATCTAGGTATACGGTACATCCTTTACGAATTGCATGCTACTCCTGAAAAAGGATTGATTGATTGATTGATTAATATCGGAGTAAAAACTATTGCACTTCGACCTTATGGTCCATTGTGCTCCCCCTTCTACCTCAGTCCGACGAGACTCGCTGCTCCCATATGTTGAAAAAGGATAGTGCCTGACACAGTGTGGAAAAGGAAATGAGTAGGCCTACTCTGTCTCTGTCCAGCTCTTATTATGAAAAGACTCACTTTTGTAGGTCAACCATCATTTGACGACCTCTCTGACCTAAAGTCTACTAGTGTCGAAGCTTGCTTTACTTGAGCACTGCAAATGATTTAAGGAGTAATAGCCAAGATGGGCCTAATAATAGACCTTGCGTCAAACCTAACCTTGCCCAGAGATATTAATTTCAAAGGATTTATTACGACCTTAATGAATGAGAATTTTTTGATCGCAGGGGAATAAACCAGTAAGGTGTATTATTGTTATTATTTTTTACTTTCTGGCCTTACTATTCTCATTCGATTATTATTTTACATTTGAATATGTTCCACCCCATTTTATAATATTGACAACAAAAATTCTGACCGTCATCTTCGTCAGAATTTCAGGGCAGCTACTGTACATGTTGTCTTAGTTACGTTGTAAATAATAATAAATGCGCGATTGTCGAAACAAAAATGAGAATCATTCCCTCAACTATTCTCTGTCCTCTGTAACGCCCAAACTATAAGGTCCAAGAAATTTAAATCTCGATAGAAGTACTTATCCTAAAGAGTTATCCTAAGTTATCCTAAAGTTATCCTAAAAGTATTCATGTGGTATTTTAACAAAGAATTTATCATACAAGAATGTATTCGGAAACTGTTACATACATGAAAGGGTTGTATATCTGCAGTTTGGATTATAAGTACCTACATAGAGATTGCCCATGTACTTCAACAAATACTTATTATCTGTTATATTTCATAATTGGTTTGTGACTAAGAATTATTTTGTATTAAAGTATATATTTCTATGGTTACATATATAAAGAAGGTGCAGAAAACTTATATGAAGAAAATGGTACTGATTTTTCATAATATTTAACAGTTTTCGCAATTATTCTCTGAAGAATATTAGAGAATAATTGCAGTTAAGCACTTTTAAGCACAGGTCACAGTTAAACATTAAATAATGTATACGGTCATCTCTATTAAAGATTTCGTAAGATTTCGTTTCGTGCCGTAAAAAGCAAATAAAAAAATTGACAAGTGCACTAAATGTAAACAATAGTTTTTTTTCAGTTTTAAATTCCAAAAAGGAACGCCCTTTTTGGAGCCCCATAAGGTTCAGATACTAACTGTGAAATTGTCACATGGTTGTGTAATGTGTAGCTGTATGTCGTGCAGGTCCTTGGTCGCAGGACGTAGGTACTAACTAACATTTAAAAGGGTATCATAAAATAATTTTATTACTTTATTATAGTTTATTGTGTATTAATTACTTTGAATTCGGTAGATTTTTTTTTTTTAATTCACAACCTCACTACTGACTACAGACGTGAAACCTGCGCAGGAAGAGATTGTTTACTACCCCACTTTACTTTATGTACTTATTATTTTTATACTTTATTTTTACTTTCATACTTTATTATAATATTATATGGGCAAAAAATGTCATACAAAAAACAAACATTTCAACAAACTTGAAAAAACTGTAGATACATTCAAATAAACTAGTAGATAAATAAACTACAAATTAAATGAGATAGATAGAGACAAGATGACTGTGAGTGAATTTTTAAGATAGAGTAATAGAGTAATAAAGTAATGTTCCCAATTTTGGTTGCACGTCTGTAGGCAAAATATTTTGTAGGCGGAGTTTTGCTGCACAACGTTCCGCGTTTGTAGCCTACTAACAGTAAATACTATATACATAATATGTAATTAGAATTGATGTCCACTTTAATTAAGTCATACCATTTGCACACGATGATGTTAATTTACTGGGAAATTCAGTTATCGTTCAATGGCTTGTTACGATTCTTATTCGTCGATTACACAATACTATCGATGTTTTTTTTTTCCCTAGCACATAAATGTCTTTAAATAGCCTAAAGAAACCAATAGCTGTCTCCAAAGTTGCATCTTTTACATGTTATATCGGACATAATTCTGGGCCTATTTTCACTAATGTCCTTCTTTTAGAAATTTGTGAAAGTCCCGTTATTAGTCCTATCTTTGGTCTATTATGATAAATATTTGCATAACATATATTTGACGTTATTCATATTTAATACTGTCTGAAAAAGTTGCCATTGTCCGGGCTCCAAAAAATTCAGACAATTAATGTCAAATATTTATTTTATTCTAAATTATGAGTCTTTAAAATGTCAATTTTTATTTTTTAAATTTATTGAGAAATAAACTATTTCTGAAATTTTATTAATGCAGGTATTTTTATAGAAACTATAAGCTATGTTACAGATCTAGGCGTCAGAAAACGTTAGATTTGTTAGAAAACGGCTATAACTTTAGAACAGTTTGGAATTTTGAACTTCTGTTAGTTTTTCTGGGATTAACCTAAGGTTCTTTTATCTTTATGTCGCTATCTCCTATAGTTTTGTCCAAACAATTCGGGCAAATAATCACATACACACACATACACAACAGATTTCCCTTTTATAAATATATATATATATATATATATATATATATATATATATATATATATATATATATATATATATATATATATATATATATATATATATATATATATATATATATCCCAAACATTAAAACCAAATTCATTTCGCGTTAGGTGCAGTATAGAAATTTACAGGTCTGTATTAATTTGCAAGAATTAAAATAAAATATTTAAACCAGTTATAAAATATATGAAAAAAAGCATAGTAGTTGCATTTTATTAATTGATTTTTTTAATTTTAATTTTTTTTTTTATTACATATATTATTAAAGATTAATGTATGATTAATATGTTGGAATGCTCATCAGTAAAAATTTAAATATTTTATGCAAATTTTATGTGATTTTTTTTTATTTAACTTCTGTAATTGTTGTTTTACATAATATAATTTATTTATTAAATGCACTTTTATAATCATTATTTAATTTTAATATTTTATATTAAAACGGAAATATTTATGAATTTTGCTTTTAAAATAAAAATTTTTTTAATAATTTTTTTTTATGATATATGGTAAATAAAATTGGATTTTTTTTGGTATATTAAAATTTAATATTCTATTTTAGTGACGTTTTAAGGTCTAAGTGGGTGTTTCAAATTAACTTCCAGTATCTAAAAATCATTCTCAACTTAACTATTTCCAATTGTTTTATGAAAATAGGAGCTCTATTGATGTTCAATCAATAGTCGAATGTCAAATTTTTCAAGAGAGATGATAAAAATACCAATCCCTCTCCTGCAAACTTGAAGTTATTTGTAAAATTAGTCTCGCGTTTTATTGTCACTATAGCGAACCAAAAATTTGGGAAAATACTTTTTCGGAAGTCATGTAAGAGGATACCCTTCAATATACTCAACCTGAACAGAATACAACGTCAACAGGTTACCAGATTCATCACAGGACATTATTACTTTCGAAAACATCTGCACACAATACAACACCCACAATAGATCCATATAAACGAATATATAAACACGCTCCTCGCTATTGTCAAGATATGAGAGAAGCGAACTTCGCCAGACTAAAAGGGTCTACAAACGAGGAACATTATGCAGCAACATTGAACTCCGCCTTCCAAATATTTTCTGTACAGACGTGCAACCAAAATTACGGAACATAAAATTATTATTTTATTATTTTATGACGCTAGTCATAAAAATTCAATCATTTGTCATCTTGTCTCTATCTATCTCATTTAATTTGTTTAGTTTATTAATAATATGTATGTAGCTCTAGTAAAACTAGTGTTGGATAATATCTATACAAATAATAAAATATATAATGTAAATTGTAAATTGTAACCAATCTAGGTAATAAAAAATAATAAAATATTTGGAAAGCATAAAATTTTAGATAATATGACCAATTTGTACAGGAACATTTAACTCCTCCTACAAAATATCAAATAATTTTGATTTTTACAGCAACCGTTCAAGGACATGTTTTTTGTTGCTGCAACCACTATACACATTTGCAACATACTAGGTTGCTGCACAATGTTCCCTGTCTGTATGCCACTTAAGGTAGAAGGGGAAGCTCAAAGGGCTGTAAGGTTGAAGTGTATCACTTTTCATGCCTCACTATTTATCTATCTATCTATACTTCCACAAATATTTTTAGTGTAAGGGACTTTACAGTAAAGGGTTTCGAAACACTGAAACCTTTTTTCGTCTCTCTTTTCTGAAAATTTTTACATTTAAGTACTAATTACTGCGTATACAATCCTTTTGAAGATTCGACCCAAATGTTTGGTCATTTTCGAACAGAAATTTTAAAACTTCGCTTGGATGTATGTAGAGAAAATAAAATTTAGGAAATATCAAAAATTATTAAACTGTATAGGACATTGAATCGCGTTTGTTACTATCGATGCTTATTGCTTGCTAATGTCCACATAATTTCCAAAATTATTTACATGAAAGTTTGAATTAACTAAGGACCTAAAAACCCCCCGATTTGATCAAGTTAGCCAGCCTGGTCGTTCTTTTAAAACATTTTCATGGGAAACATTATATAAACACCAATAGGGAATATGCATGAAAATTTTTTTTTGCTTGAATTGAAGCATGTTTACTTGACAAATATCAAGGTAAAATTACTTTTTAAATAACTTTAAAAATAAGCGAGATATGAATGATTGAAATTCCCGATTAGACAAAGAGGGTGATAGCCCTCTTGATATGTTATGTGACGTCATATTACACTTTCGCCATTTAAAATACACGTAAATCTCCGTTTTTAGTATTTTTGCAAGAAAGAGACAGATAATAATCTTTAAAAGCTTATAGCTTCCTTGATATTTGTCGGATTTTAATTTCGTTTATAAATATTATTACAGTATTAACAGTATTTTCATATTCTGAAAATAAATGTGAAAAAAAATTTTCATGCATATTCCCTATTATAACATTTTTGAAATTATTTCCACTTTTAACATAAAAATAGATAAATGAACTAATTGTAAAGCTTTTTGTGTTTTGATTTCCAGCTTAGGTCGTTTTGGAGAATTTTCAAGAGAAATATAAACATTTAGGCTCTGGTTGGTATACAGAATTTTTACGGGATTTTATAAATTTTGTATGGATCATTTGTCGACTGAAGAATACATTAGAAATAATTTCAAGCTTCATAGTACAGCAAATTAATTGAAATAAATGAGAGCGAAATTAATTAATTTTTTATAATTCTTCATTTTCATGTCGACGAATTTTGTGCAGAAATGTTTTTCATCTCAGTGTATGGTGATCAAAATATAAACAAATTAAGTAAAAATAATTAACAATAAGTTAATTAATTTAATTAAATTCAACCTTCATATGTAACAAATCCGCCGGATTTAAGAGTCAAGAAAAAAACCTATAAAAAACCTTAAATTAAGCCTTGAAGTCTTCTTTGTATTAGACGGCCTTGATCGAGACAATTTAAAGAAACAATGTCAAGTATATTTATTTTTCTTCTAGGTCAATAGTTTCTGGATACGCTACTGCTATTTGATCCACAGCTTTTAGTATGTGGTAATACAAATAATAAAATTTATTTGGTGAGAACTGCGTAAACTGAGCGAATTTTTTTGAAGGGTGAAAAGTTAGTAATGCCGCGAGAGACGAGACGCGACGAAAATTAGAATCCTGATTTTCGATAAATATTCGAGAGAGGCTGACGATAGTACTCTCTTTCAATCACAATATATTTTTAATCTGTACAAATACAGATTAATTAATCTCAAAACAGGAAATCATTTTGGGTGGTAATGATTTAATTTTTTCTACAAGTAGTCTTTATTGTTTCAATTAGATTATAAAAAATTAAATGAGTAAATTAAAAAATATCCACTTAATATGAATAGAACAACGATTTTTAATTCATATTTTAAAAGGATTTTTTTATTTAATTTTATCAACAGAATCTTCAACTGTAAAAACGACACGACACAAGACGACACGAACACTTTTACAAGTCAATACAAGAGACATGCTACTCTCGTCTCACGGCATCACTATAGGGACTACAGATGTTCAACTTGTGCTGGAACATTTTAAGGACAAATAAATGTTCGGTAGTAGGTTGTTAGCCACAAGCCTGTATAGCTGTTGCAGAACAAAATTACATGTCCTTTATCTGGTTGCTGTAAAAATCAAAATTATTTGATATTTTGTGGGAGGAGTTTAATGCTGCTGTACAAGTTGCTCGTGTGTAGTGATATTTGCAACATATTATTTAAAATTTTATGCTTTCCTAATAATTTTTTATGTTTTATTACATAGATTATCAAAAAATGTGTGACAAAAAATGTCACACAACAAACATGAAAAAACTGTAGAGATACATACAAATAAACTAGTAGATAAATAAACTACAAATTAAATGAGATAGATAGAGACAAGATGACAAGTGATTGAATTTTTAAGATAGAGTAATAAACTAATGTTCCCAATTTTGGTTGCACGTCTGTAGACAAAATATTTTGTAGGCGGAGTTCAATATTGCTGCACAATGTTCCGCGTTTTTATTAAGAATACTTTTTAAAATAAATATAACCAATAAGTTCAACCCTGTACAACGGATAGCCACTGACAATTTTGTTTTTAAAAGCATGTTGAGTAGTGTTAAAAAAAAATTTTTTTTGGTTAAAGATTTGTTAGTTACAAAATACACACACACACACTCACACACACATACACACACAGGCACAACACAGGCAAGGTAAGCGAGCGAACAAACAGGAACCTTAGTGTCTACTTGATCGTAAAATTGAAGAGGACTGTGGAATCTTATTCTTCTGTGTATATTTTGCCTGCGGTTGTCAAACATTTTTATATTTTATGTCTGGTTGACTGTGAGTGAATGAATGTGTGTTACTTCACTGCTATAATACGCCTCACAATTCAAAGAGTGGTTTGATGCTGCTAGGCAAATTTTCTTGTTTCTGTTTTTTTTTTTCTGCTCGAAGTTTATGAACGCTTTGTTATTAAAATAATTGCAAATCTGTTTTTTTTTCTCTTCATGTTATTAAATTGCAATTAAAACAGATGTCCTGAAAATATGTTTTTGTTGTTGTTGGTAAACGCGTGGTGTTTGTGTATGAGAGATCTTCCGATCATAAAAAAATTTTTTACCATTTCTTTCTTTTTGTAGTCATTCTCAAGTTTTTTGTTTAATGGTCGAACATTAAAAATTATATTTGATAATAAAATTTTGAAAAGATTTAGCCGCGTGTATGGTTTTTTATTATACCTACTGCTATACTTCCCATAAGAATTCTGTGTTTTATTAATAAAACAAATCACTGAAATAAAATAAGTTTTTTATCTGTCACTAATAGATACATTGTCGATTAATACGTAATTAATCACCACGTTTATATTAGTTAAGATAAGGCGGTTTTTTCTTTCTTAAAGATTCTGTCACTTTTTTAAATATGTTAATAAATATTCCGGAAGGATATTTTTAACATCCTTTATTTTATTTAACGCCGAGAAATAACCATTATAGTGAAAATTGCCGTAAACAAAAGTTGCTTTAATGATTTTTTTTAGAAGATTTCCGTAGTATTGACGAAATTAAATAAGTGAAACACCTCTGGTGATTAAATAATGTAACTGTCAAGATGGGTCAAAAACTAATAAAATCTTTTATATTAATCTTATAAGTATTTTAGATTTAGATCTTAAACATATCTTAATTAGTGTAAAACATGAAAAATGACAAAGTAGACAATTATTAGTTCATTTAAAAAAAACTAACCTAAAAATGTTGACATTATTACATGTGTAATTTGTCGAATTACGTGTATTTTGTATATAAATATATTAAGAAAATTTTTATATATATATATTTAGAAAATTTTTTTGTAAATTTAATTGGTAATTGGCTCAAATTGGTAATAAAATCGGGAGAAATTGTCCAAATATTTAAAATGGGTTGCAAATTGACACAAAAAAGAGAAGTTTTATCAAAAATAGTAGGTTTTTCAATTTTAATAAATTTTTAAAAATCCTAATTACATTTTTCGACTACATGCAGAAGATACTGAATGGCTAAAACTCACCAGAAATTAAAACCCCTTTCTTTGTTAACTATTTTCTTGCAAATTTTAAACGGGTGTTGCTTGATCAAGTAGCGAAATATATTTATATAATCTTCAAACATTAGCAGATGAAGGTATAATTTTCGAATATTGGATATTAGTAGTGATGCCGCGAGAGACGAGACGAAAATTACAATCCTGATTTTCGATGAATATTCGAGACATAGGCGATATAGAAGTCTCTTCCAATCTTTATAGATTATTAATCTGTAAAATGCACTAATCATAAAACAGCTAATCATTTTCGGAGGTATTGATTTAATTTTTCTATAGTTTTTATTGTTTCGATTAAAATAGTTTAATAGATTTCGATGTTTTCTGATAATCACCCCCGGTAAATTGTTTTGAAATTGTATTTTTTTTTCAAGAAAATCTTCAACTGTAAAAACGAGACGAGACGATAGGAAACAAGTCAATATAATACAAGAGACTTGCTACCCTCGTCTCGTGGCATCACTAGATATTAGACTGTAACAAAACTACATTTGACATATCAGAACACTTCAATAACGATCATATTGACGCTTTAACCTGAAAGTATTTCGCCGAAAATTAAGATAGATAAACATAATATCGATAATCGTTATCAATAATTGTATCTATCAACAACATTTTGAAGCCATTCCGAATCCTCGAATCCATTCCGAATCTTCGAATCCATTTAGTTTTCGAAAAAATGTTTCAAATATAAGAGTTATTCGTTAAAAACACTACATATAACTTTTGTTCTAAATATATTTTTCAAAAATCCAATGGATTCGAAACTAATCAACTATAAAATTTTGAAATACAAAGAATACGCGAAACTTTTTCAGATCCTAGCATCGCGTGACTAATAAACAACCTAAATCTAGAGCCAATGTTTGAAAATATAACTTGGTTTCAAAACACAAAATATAGCTTTGTGGTTTTTTAAAAATATTTTATTATTTTGTAGCGATTTTAGTAAATTTTGGTACTTGATCCATAATTTTGATATTTAGTTTTTGTGGCCAAAAATATTGAATTGTAACTGTATACAAATTCGGAATTTTAGGGTAAGGTTGTAAATATTAATAATTTATTTAATATTACTTTCATATGTTTGCGAATGGATTTATCAATTTTTAATTTCAATTTTTGAGTTTTACATCTCAACTTATTTTTAATTAATATTTTTTCTAGCTTTGGAAAGTAGTGAAACGAAATTTCTGGGTTTCTTCTTTCATTGGCTGAACACGAAGGAACTGAAGATGATCGAGACATTATTAAATTATTAAATTTGCTAAATTTGCTATTCTATAGTAAATTTATTTAGATTTTTTTGTTAGTTACATTATATGACCACCAGAGGCACAATGCTTAACAAGTTTCGCATATAGTCTTATACAAGTTTTAATTGGTGATAGAATCCTTAAAAAAAGAATTTGTTTCGGATGATTTTTTGAAATAAAACGTAAAATTTTTGTATGTAATTTTTTAAAAACATTTCTTTAATTGAATTTTTTTTATTTTCTTGTCACACCGTACAACAAATATAGATAATTATTAATTATTATAATTATGAATATTTACACTTAATTATTGTTAATTATCTAATCAAAAACAAAAAAAAACTTTGCAAATTTTATGTAATTTTATGTACGAAAAAATATTAAAATTTACTTACTTTTTTCAAATTCGAAACTCTGTAGTGATGACACATTTCGGGGGGAGAAAATATAGAGGATATAATTTTTGAGAATAAAAACAGATTCAATTTTGTTTCAAATATTTTTTTAATTCAATTTTTTTTGTTTTTCGTAATAAATACACAATTAATTATTTATATATTTTTCCATAATTTATTAAAGTTTTTCGTGTTTTTTTTTGTTTTCAAATTTTTTGGCATTATTTTGAACTTTTGACAATTTTCTTTTTTAATAAACAAAACAATTTTTCGTACATAAAATTAATAAAATTTATGAAAAAACAAATTTATTTCACTTTGACATAGAAAAATAAAGGAAAAATCGTCATTTTCTCCAGGAAAAAAAAAGTATTCAAACATAATAAATTCTAAAAAAAAAAAATAATATAAAGAAAACAATTTTTACATAAATTTGCACTAAATTGCGACAAAAATAATATGACGATTTTCGAAACAATATTTTCGTTGATTTAAAAAATTTGGATTTGTGAAGAAAAAAAATTATGAATAAAATGTGGGAATTAATTTGAGCTAACAAAATTTGTCGGTTTTGTCTTTTGTAGTTTGTGTACGCGCAGTTATTCATGATTTTTTTTCCCGTATTTTCGCAAAATTTTTTTTTTTCATTTAATCACGAGTATAATATTTAATAAACAACTTTTTGTTTGTTTGTTTTTAAAAGGGACTCATTCATTGAAAGGGGGCGAAGGGGCACTATAATAGTTTATAATAATATATTTTTATATATAATATATACATGTGAATTTATTTTTTTTTATACTTAAATCAAATTACAAATTTCAAAAAATTTTCTTTGCTAATTTACAAAAATTTACCACAATTTCCTTAATTATTTACAAAATGAAAGGAAAAAAACAGAAATATTAATTTATATGTTTTTTTTTTGTTTATACAAATCTTGCACAAAATTGTTTTTGTTAATTTTAAACTAATTTTTTTTATTTAAAAAAGTTTTTCATTTTATTAAATGTTTGTTTTCAATTTTTCACAATCAGAGTTTTTTCATCACAAAAATTTTTTTTAAAACTTTATTTATTTATTTTTTTAATCTTGGGCCTCGTTTAAAAAAAATTTACGTTTTAAGATTTTCATGTGTGTTTTTTGTTTGAGGTAGAAAATGAACTATGTTTCATTTTAGGCAAGCTCATTTTTTCTAAAGAGAGTTTAAATGGTCATTTTTCCAAAAACAAATTATAGTAAAAAATTAATACTGGCCATTAATTATTTGCATACTGACCAAAATATATAGAAAACTTGGATAATGCATTTTTCTGCATTTTTTTTTTACGATGCCGACGGCATGTTCAGTTTTTCAAGACTGAATGCGTGGGAGTATTTAATGCCCGTGTAAGCGACAAACCCAACATATTTTTAGGTGTGGCATTTTTATTGATTTTGAACAAAAAAAAATACGGTAAGCGAAAAAATTTATGTAAAAATATTTAGTAGAGAAATAAAAATTTTATCAAAAAAAATATATATAGAACTACTGCATTTTGTTTTGTATTTATAAAAATAATGATATATTTTTTCGCTCACCGATTTTGATGGTCGGTTTCTCGCCTACGCAATTATTTAGTTTCCCGAACCAAAGATTTCTCAAACACAAAAGCACGTTTTTTTTTCACTTAAATTTACATCACTTTTGTTATAATAAGATGAGCTTTTTGGAGTAGGTATAGGGTTGTCACACTATCAAGAAAAATGCATCAGCCAGAATTTGAACGTAAATGACCTTTAGACTGCTCTTTATGATGGAAAATATTTATCATAGAACTGATACAACTACCCATGATCATGCTGACTTAATAATGCCGCTGCTGAGGCATTAGATGAGGCCCAAGAGATTAAATGCTAGTGAGCCGCTAACTGATGACCTCCCATGGTCTGAGGGCTCAACATTGGTGGTGAATGACTATGACTTTGTCCACCCATTGGACTACCATGCATATCTGGATGATGATAGCCGGGATGCATATGTGTTGGTGGTCCACCCATTCCATCCATCATTTCACCACCCAATGTATTTGGGGGTGTCATACGTTTCTCTTTTTGTCGCCGATTACAAAACCAAACACGCACCACTTCTTTCTCTAATTGTAAACTATCAGCTAATGCGGTAATTTCTTGTGCACTGGGTTTGGGTTGTTTATGAAAGTGTTGTTCTAATGCACCTTTAACACTAACCTCAATACTTGTACGCTTTTTCCTTTTTCTACCTTGTGCTGCAATTTTATCTATTGATGTAGGTGAACCCGTTGTTGAGTCCGCTTCCTCTAACCATTTTTGTAATAACGGCTTTAATTTACACATATTTTTGAAACTCAGCTGTAATGCTTCGAATCTACATATCGTGGTTTGTGAGAACACATTGCCGTATAATGTACCTAATGCTAAACCAACATCAGCTTGTGTAAACCCTAATTTTATCCGTCGCTGTTTGAATTGTTTGGCGAAAGCTTCCAAGTCGTCGCTGGTTGGTGTATCTTCTTCGCCGCCGCTCACATCCCGATCAGACGGATGCTGCTGATGATGTAATGCACCTGGTGAATGCATATCCCTTAAGGCATGATGCATTTGCGGTGCTTGTGGATGCCCTAACATACCATTCATTGCCGCATGGTAGTGTTGTAACGGGCTCCCAGCACCTGGATTGTAATGTGCTGATGAGACAACCGGTGCATGCCATTGATTTTGACGATGATGTGCCGCCACTGCCATAGATTCAGCTTGTGCCGACAAGGGTTTAACATCTTGATGGGTCGCATGATGTGCATGATGTGAATGCATACCCATAGATGCGGCCCATGGATCTGATGCTGTGGCACTCGGTTGTAAACTCACCCATGGATGTGTCACCGAATGTGCACCAGGTGATGGTGAACTTGACACTTGATGGTGGTGATGGTGGTGATGATGGTGTTGAGCGGGTATATATTTCATGTCGTTGGCATCCGCAGCAGATCGAGGTGAACCACCCCCATGACCCGGATGATAAGGATGCCCTAATACATTCATCCCAACACCGTCCATGTCAGCAGTAATTGCACTGCTGGCTGGCAAGTATGGTGTGCCCGACATTAAATTATGCGGCCGATTAGCCGCACTTACACACTCCAGTTTGACGTTTTATTAAAAACAACAGTCACAAAAAAAATTCAAAAATTATTTGAACAAAAAAAATTGTAAAATTATTAAAATTATTTCACTAATAATATTTTTAAATGTGTCATCATTGTTTAAGTTTCTTAAATTAAATGTCACCCTCTCCCTGTCACACTATGTGTCAATTAAACTTTTTTTTATATTTAAACACTAGATTGCACTATTGTTTTATTCCATGTAGTATTGTTGTAGTCGTTGCAGCATGTCTTCAAAGTCTTCATGTAAGCATGTCACATTTGTATTTGGATGTGACACAAAATTTGACAACACAACATAACAATAAATCCAAAAAATAATAAAAAATCACACTTAAATATTGAAATTACATTTACCGAAACGCAAAAAAATCACTTTACGAAAAATACGTTCCAAAAAAAAAAACCAACCGAAGAAAAACAATCGAAAAGTATATTTAAAAAAAAAAACAATTGTTGTTGTTTATTATGTTGCTTCTTTTTTTCTGTTGATTGTAGTGTGAAGCCTTGTTTTCAAATAACAATATATGTGATACTAAAGTACGTCGGTCCTCTAAACTTCCATAGAGTCATCTCCGTACTAACTTCTATTGTCGAGTTACTAACATTGAAAGGCGAATCTCTATGTTCACTCACTACTCACATCTAGTGCCTGTGTTTGTGTCCCCATTCTACTCAGACCACATACACAACAGATACACATATACACATGTAGCACATGTCTGTACACGTATACACACACACAGATATAACTACTTTTTACCCCCACCATGTGCGCCATTGTATGTACGCTAATGGCTCGTTTCCAATGTGACGTCACTAGTATAGTATAACATGATTGCACTAAATATTGAATAGGCGCCGCCCCAATCAATTGGGAAATTTATATATGTGTATGTGTATGTATGTTGTGTGTGGTGTAGTTATAATGGAGGGGAGGATAATGTTAGTGTTGGATTTTGCCCCTTAAAATTCAGTTATTTTGTGTGTGTGTGTGTGCGTCTATGTGTTATACAAAATAACAACACACAGTGTTTTTTTTTTGAGTGGGGAGATCTCTTTCGGTATGGTTTAACTCTATACACGCTCAAATAATATTTCTCTTTCTACTCTCAACTCTTACTGACTATTCAATTGATATTTGTCGTAGCTTAGCAACCCGTTTTTCACCCGTGTGTACGTAAATACGTGTATTATATTATGATTTTCATGTTTGTATTTGTTCGAATTTTCTATATATGTGTTTGTTAGTTTTTGTATACATAGATATATGTATTATGTTTGTATTGTTTCACGAACTTAACACAACTTAGAACTTACTTTGTTGTTTCTAAACGACTGAGTTCGAAATTTTTTTTTCCTTTTTGATATTTGAGATGCTTTTTGATGCCCTTGTTGAAATTTTCTATTTTGTGAGTGTTAGGTTTTTGAACAATTTCTTGAATACATGGAACGTTTTGTTCGTAATCTGAAATAGACTTTCTTTTTCATTTAGAAGAGTGTCGCTCTCTTGTATGTTTATTGTAGGTTAGCAAAAAAAAGCTGTTAGAAAACGGCAATACTTTGGAACGGTTGGAGATTTTGTACTTCTGACAGTTTTTCTAGAATCGCAAAGAAAATTTACTTAGGATTTTTTTTATCATTATTTCATGCCAGAGGGAAAAGTTAGAGACATTAATTGTAGATTATTTCCATGTAGTTGTCTGGGTTTTCTTACTCACTTGGGCGTCTTAAGAAAGTGAAAAAATACCTGATTTCAATCTCTCTATATAAAAGGAAAATATGTTATGTGTATGCAGTTTGTCCGAACTGTTTGTAGAAAATTTATCAGAATTCCAAACCATTCCAACGTTACAGCCGTTCCCTGATAGCAATCACGTTTTTTAAGGACAAGATCTTTAATATAGTTTCTATAGAAATACCTGCATGAACAAAATTTTGGAAATAAATTATTTGTCAATAAATTTAAAATATATGAAATTGACGTTTTCAAATATCAAAATTTAGAAAAAAATTATTATTTGACATAAATTCCCTATAAGAATTTTTTGAATTCCGGACAACGCCGAATTTTTTAGCTAGTTATATGACTAAATGTAAGGATGTATAACGAATCAGGATAGTTTAATTCGAATTTGTCTTCTCTTTAATGTTTAAGCAGGTTTTTTGTAAAGATTATATCCATCGTGTGAAAATTTTATAGCGTATTCGAGAAAACCTTTTGGAACACGGAACATTTTTTTTGTCAGTTTTTTCCAAAATGGTGATGGAAGTATATAACCTTTTTCATAAGCCCCAAGGATGTAATGTTTTGTCTCTGAATTTGAGCGAATTATCCGAGAAAAGTACCTAAATAGCGCTAACTAAGGATTGTCCTCGATCATGTTACCAGTTATATCGTTTACTTGCGAAGCAGGAAATTAATTTTATAACAAAAAAACAATCATGTTATAGTACGGATTTTGGAAACATTGATTGTTTACGCCTTTTAAGGAGAAGGAGAGTGAAGAAAACATAATTTCAAATGCAATACTGTGAAAATTTCAAAACAATTTTTGACTAAGCCGTTTAAATGTTTACTGCAATTTAAAAAATAATAATAATTTTACAGTTCTTATGTAGATAGATTTTCTATTAAAAACAGCTTCGAAGCGAAATTTTCAAATGATATAACTTGAACTCTATAGAATCAATTTTGCACAATTTTATTAATATTTACTAAACGGTTGTTGAGAAACAAAATTATAGAAATTTAAAAAATATGTCTTTTATCCTTTATATGTATAAATGGTATAGAAGCAAAGCGGATATATGTTTTTGTTGATTTAAATTAAAGGTACATTCACCGCCAGAAGTTAGTTGGAATTTTTTCATATTAAGTATTTGTTATTTCTTATTTAATTCAACATTACTGGTAAAATTTCCTATTTTATTTTAAATTCAATATATATTTCTTTTAGTACTGACACTATTTCTTTAAGTATGTTACAAAACGACGAATTTCTAAATTTCAGTACTTTTGCCTCCGATTGTATCTCCAAAACATCCTTATTATAAAATGACATAATTTATATATACTCAATTGTAATTCCTAAATAAAATGATTCAAAACCCAATTTTTTTTTTTTGCCCCAATTTTTAGAACTTTTAGAAATTTTTATTTGTATTTTATAAATACGTATTTCGACTACAAGGTAGTTCAGTCAACTCAAATACTGCCTCATTCAGATCATATAAAAGACAAAACTTTTTTAATATCATTGTGAGACGCGCCAAATTACAGCATCGAACAAAATATCTCTCACTTCTATATCCCAGAGATAGTTACGATTATCTAATTCATATTGATGATGACTACCTTTTAGTCGAAATACGTATTTATAAAATACAAATAATTGTTCTAGGAATTGGGACAAAATTTGAAATTTAATTTCAAAAAACCTAGAGATCTCTTCGATTATTTTAATAATATTTACATTAATGTATTCTGGACCACAAAAGTTGATCAGTTTTTAAAATTTTATAATTATGATTTGAGCCTTATTCATTCGGTTATCGAAAAAAAATTTCGAATTAAAGTTGTTACTATATGTATAATGGAAAACTTTAATAAAGCAAAGCACAAATCAACTATATAATTTAAAAAAAGTGGCCGCAAGGGTACTACTATAAACTTTTGGTAGCCAAAGGTACAATAAGTAAAAGTCAGAGGTAGGAAAATTACGGGGTCTGTAAATGTATGTGGAACAACCTGTACAATATTTTCTTATGATTTATAATCTAAAAGAACTTTATAGAAAAAAAGAAGTTACTACTATATATATATATATATATATATATATCTACTAAACAAAAATAATTTATATGTTTAGAAATAAATGTGTACAACTCAGCACTTATTATTGGCAGGCGATGAAGGAATATGTGAGCTATTATAATAATATCACATAACCAAGTCAACTTTTATATTATATTTTATTTATAACTACATGACGATTCAGCTAGCTTCTAGCTGTAGCTCCTCATAATGTTGTTGTGTGCCTTTTTTTTCCTTTTTGATATATGATCAAAGTATATCTTATGAAACGAACAAAAAAATTAATTTATTAACTATATGGTTTTATGAAAACATATTATATACGCGAAATAACTTACCACTTTGATTATATACATGGATATATATATAAAATATACAGGGTGGAATGAAATTCATTCAAGAAAACTATACCACGATGTAGAGCTGGACAAAACAAACAAAAAAGTGTAATAAAGTTTTTCGATTTGACGCTTAGTTTTTGAGATATAATTAATTAAACATTAACAAATTCTACCATTTTGTGGGTGTAGCTACACTTATTGAGAACTCTGATTGTCCTCCTTATACTATGCGCTCTGTGATTGGTAAAGTAGTAGAGCGATATCCATAAATGTAAATGTGATTAGTTGAATTTATTATTAACGTTTATTTAAAATCTAAGCGTCATATCGAAAAACTTTATGAAACTTTTTTGTTTTTTTTTTAGCTCTACACCGTGGTATAGTTTTCTTGAATTCATTTCAGGCACCCTGTATATATATATATATATATATATATATATATATATATATATATATATATATATATATATATATATATATATATATATATGTTACTAACAAAAAAAACGTAGTTTTATTTTCACGTAGAAGTCAGTACCAAGAATTTTCTGAGAAGTAAGTATCAAACCCTTCCTAAATTACTCTAAGAGCGAAACTACGGAAGTCTTCATCAACAAACGTTATCGTAGATTTCAACGGCAAAGATAGTTCAAGCATACCACCATAACGAGAACCTATGTTGTCGACCTGTACAGATACATTCTGAAAAAACTCCGAAAATGGAGATTAATCGGTAATTTCCTTCGTAGAGGGTCAAAAATTACTAGTTTAGTTTTTTGAGGAATTCTTGCAAATGTAATGCCTTTTAGTTCGAATATTTCTTTAAGAAGAATGATGCTAAAAACAGAGTACACCGCTACCACCAGAGGCATGAAAAAACCTCTCAAGTACCAAGAATACTCGGTAAAGTTAATCGGATGAACTTAAACAAATCTTTAGATTTGTTTAGCAGAGTTATCAATTTGAGTTGACTCAATATAGGCACTAGAGACAAGACTTCATGTAATCTTTTATGATGCAAAATACAGGTACCTAAATATAAATAATTTTTTAAAAGAGCCCAATATTAATATAATCCTATAAGTTTATAACCTAGATTTATGACTCCATATATATATATTCAATATTGTCATTTTTATTATTATCTCAGTTATTATAAAATTGTAAATGTCTGTTTATTTGTTGTTTGTATGGTCAGACAAACACTCCTAGAGCTTTGATTAATTTTTTTTTTTTTGCTTAAAAACTTATAAAGAGACTTAAAAACTGGTGTGTATTTATCTCGCTACGAGAGAGAAAATTCGAAAATATTCGCTGAAATATAAATTTCGTCTCGATAAATATTTGAAGTAGTAGAAGTGCAGTGGGAACGTTAAATATTTGAAGTAGTGGAAGCGGTAGGAAATTACATTGAGGGTTTTAGTCTTAAATTAACGGTAGCCGAAGATATAACTATAAAACGCGTGTATAAGCTATTATTTATATAAAGTTATATTCTGAGCTTCAGTAAAAAGTGGTGTTCAGATTCTGAATATGAGTACAAAGAACATTTTTTGTTATACGAGGCCTTTTATTGAATATACTTGATACCATTTATAAATTTTATTATCAAAAGTTTTAATATAAATCTAATATTTATTGTATTGAAAGGGCTATATTAACGTTTGGAAAATAGTTTTATGGAAATCAATTTTTTTTATGAGTTACGAAAGTAACACCCACTAAAGAAAACCATTTAAAAAGACAAATTTGAGTCAAAGACCTTAAAGGTTTATGGTTTTTTATTGAATTTTCAAAAGCAGCCATTTTTATATAAAAATTGGTTGCCGATTTTCATACACAACATTAACGAAAACAACGACCCTAGGCACAGTGAATTTTTACCCGGTTCGGTTTGAGAAGAACGCTTAATCTCTATTGAATAGCCAGACCCATAAATGTGACCGTAAATATTCCTAAAACGCATTCCTTAAAATATATTTCTATATAATGAATAAATGCATTTTGGTTCGACCGAAAAAAAAAATTACATTTTAATTTTCTCCGAAACGTAAGAGTATCGTATTAGCTTCCTTCTCAATTTTTTAGAGTTGGATCCGTCGATGAGTTAATTTGTACTGACGAAGGCCACTTTATAATCAAAGTACTTACCTTCGCAAAAATATAGGACATATAGCGGATGTATTTTAAATATTGTCGCTAGAATTTCGTCTTTCTCACCTCGTTTCAAACTTTCTGGATCCATTTTCGTCTTGATTCGGGTGTACGTCAAGAGAAAAAACAGTTACGTGCTCCAAAAGAAACAGGCAAATCTCGACTCGTCTCGATTTTCGAATCTAATATCGAGATAAAAGTCGTGAAGAACATATAGAATATATAATAAGTCAACATTGTTTTTCGTGTTTTAATATGGTTTTTCCATTATTAATAATGGACACACAGTCTACAACAGAGGCCACCCTCATCATTAACCTTTTTAACCTTTGTATCGTGACGACTTAGATCGAGATCAAAATTCTAACCACCTTCTTGATTCTGGACAATAAGATATCGCCTCATATTGAATTTCTTGTTTCTCGCGGTAACTTTGGTTGAATAATTAGACCAAAAAAAATGGAACAAAAAAATGGCACGTGTACGGCGAAGGCACTCAACTAAACGGCACATTTCATTAAAAAAGTTATTATTTTAAAAATTAATTAAATATATTCAGAAATACAAAAATATGATTGAAAAGTTCTCATGCATGACAACAAAAACCCGCTAGAGCTGCTATCTAGACACAATTATTAAATATCATTTTTCATAAAAATTTATTTTTGGTTTCATAAAAAAAGTGGAAATAGGCCGTTCTAGGTGTCTATTTTTTGTGTGTGACAGTTATGGTTAATAATAGTTAATGGATATTATTGACCCAAATTTTATGTATTGTAACCGGATCTGAAAAGGTCACAGATAGAATAGGTGCAACAGAATAATAATAATTTTAAATCGGATGCGCTTTAAATATAAAAAAATAGAACACACGGGGTGAAATATGAGAACATATTACGTACACCCCTTTTTTTAGATCTAAAATACCTGTATGAAGGTGAAGATATTTTTTGGTCTGCACCTTGTACTTTACTCTGGCCGGGTGGAATTCGTTATCTATGGTTACCATCTCAATGTTCGTTTTTTTTTATTTTTGAGAAATTTACGTTTTCGGAAAAACATGCTTTGGTAGTTTTAAAATGTGGTGTTTTAAAAAAAAAAGCTTGTTGGAAAAAATTTGATGAAAAGATTTGTGTTTTACCCCCTTTTTTGTTATAAAATAATGACACCCATTCCTGTACATCGTTTAAAGTGTATCCGGACATTTGGGGATGCACAAACTACTATTTATTTTTTGTAAGTAATTAATCTGTTAACATTTTTGTAAATTTGCTTTCCTTTTGGGGTAAAACTAAAATTTGGGGTCTTTCGCCGGGAAAATTTCAACAAGTCAACTTATTTATGTGGCAAGTTATTTATTGTGGCAAGTTACCATGCAAGTTTTTGAGCCAAAGTTTTACGAATACAAGATTTAACGAATACAAAGTTTTTGTATACATGGAAGTTCAAGTTTTTAATTTACATTAAGTTATTTTAAATTGAGAATATTTAGCTGGGTTTGGTAAATATTTCCCTTTTCCTATTAATTTTCCATGTAAACTAGTCCGAAGATTAGCTTTGAGTTGTTAGTACTTGTAAGCAAATTATATTGAACAAATTGTTGTCACTAAAATGTCAGTAAAATGAGAAGAGAACGAAATTTCAGCAAAAGTTCCAATTTCAGTTCTTTTATCCGCTTCCAAAACAAACGGATATCGATTAGTAGTGTATTTATTATGTTATAAAGTTGTTTTAATATCTATATTGTTCACTGGATTATAAAGTTTTGCATAGACATGCCACGAATATTCGACTAATATTCGGTATTTTGACTATTCGGTACCCGTATACTGGGTACTATTAACACTTAATATCTATAAGAGGTAATTTTTATGATGAAAATAAACTTTTTTTCAGCATTTGTTGGTAGCAAACGATTGCTCTTTTCCTCATAGTATTCAGTATTCGGCCAAAGTACCTACGCATCGCTATTATAAATCAATATTCTTGGCATTTCTAGTTTTGTCGGCCAAAGTACGCACACTGGATACGAATGACTTTACGTCTAATTTAAAATATCATTTCCTTAAGCAAAAAATCCTACGGACCGATATACATCCAAGCTTGTATAGAACAAAATTTATAAATCTTTTTTTTCGAATATAAACTGTACATCCCTACTTGAAATAAAATAATAATGATTATCATCAGTAGCGAATCCTGTTGTAATGTTTTTGTAGTATGTCCTGTATGTCCTGTAGCCTGTCCTGCTTGTTATATTTATTTTTGTTATTGTCTGTGACTATATTATATATAACATCTCCTATTATATTTTTATACTGTGTATTTTTTTTTTTCAAAAACACAGATAAAAACGAAGGGGTTCCACACTTAACTGTACTGTAACTCCGTTTTTTGGTATCTTTCTATAGATGAGTACAGAGTATAGACTATAGAGTATAGACAATTGTATATTATAATATATAACTACATACACAACTGAAAAAAAACGTACAAAAAGGACATTAGAGTGAAGTGAAGAGGTACAAACATACATACGTATGTATACAGACTTGTAGACAGTGTGTCCCATTTGAAAAGTTGGCACATAAATATTTTTTTAAATATGCATTTTTGAACTAAAGTTTCACATATAAAAATTTTAAAATAATTAAAGAGAGTTCTAGGTTTTTGGAATTGAAATTTCAAATTTTGCCCCAATTCCCAGATCAATGATTTGTATTTTACAAAATACGTATTTCGACTACAAAGTAGTCATTATCAATTGATGAATTAGCTAATAGTAATTATCTCCGGGATATGCAGTCGTTGATATATTACTCGTTTCTAATTTGGTGCGTGTCTCACAATGATTTTAAGATTGTTTTGTCTTTTATATGATGGGACTGATGTATTAACAAAGGTCCGATTACCTGAGTCCGATATAAAAGCCAGTCATATAAAAGGCAAAACAATCTTAAAATTATTTTGATACACGCAACAAATTAGCAACAAGTAACTTATTTTCGACTTCAAATATCCTAGGGATAGTAACGATTAGCTAACTCATACTCATTATGACAACTTTTTAGTTGACCTACGTATTACCCAAAGAAGTCAAATCAGAGGCTGAACTAAATAGGTTTAGAATCGGATTGAAACAGTATTTAGCTGAAATGGCACCATATAGTTTGCTTTTCTAATTGTATTTTCAGACAATTTGTATACTTTTGTTGAAGTCTTTTTCCAAATAAATTCATTATTATTATTATTATTATTTATAAAATACAAATCATTGATCTAGGAATTGGGGCAAAATTTGAAATTTAAAACTTTCACAGTTGTGTCGGTTTAAATGAAAAAAACTGTTTATCTCATAAAAACAAACAACTTTTGTTTGAAACTTTCGTTCATGCATCCAATATATCTGGCGTACCTACGTACAAGATTTACGCCACATTTACGCTTCATATTTACACCAAAACTAGGAGATGTACGAAAAAAAAGTTTCAGACAAAAGTTGTTTATTTTTGTATGATAAACTTTTTTTGTATTTAAAGATTTTCCCTATCTTGTACTGTTCAAAAGAAAATTTATAGGACGCGGCACGGCTGCATGGAACAAAATATAATAAATATTTGTTTGAAACTTTATTTTTTAAAATGCATATTTTAAACTATATTTTAGTGGAAATTTATCAAATGTCCACTCTGTATAAATACACATGCGTTTTATTTCTCCTTTACAAGAAATTACGATAGAATTGTATGATATCTTTTGTAAAATTTGTTGTTGTGTATATCAAGGGGTTGAAATTCACTGGTGGTGTTCTTTTTGTATGTATTATTTGTGCTGTTGAATTGGTATGTTCTATCCAAAAGAAGACGACGGTTTTCATTATCTATCTATACATTTTTTGAATCTTTGTGTTATAATCTTAACTACGTTTTTGTGTCGTCCTCAAAAAGTATCGGATGAGCCTACTTTTAGCTGAAAATTTAATCTTAACAGTGAAATTCTTTTAAATTTCCATAGTTTGTTCCAAATCCAAAGAGGCTAACTAAACAGGGTCTCAAAACTGTATCAATGAATTTTTTTAAGCTGCAAAACTAATTTTATGATTTTTATCCTTTACACGTGGCTTAAGACCTACATTTCTACCAAGTTTATTATTCTGGAAGTAACCTAAACCTAAAGGATGATCGTTGAGCTACAATATGATGATTATCGATGTTTTGTTCGTTGGAGCTTTCGTTATTAGAATACTTCATGACCAGGTGCTCAAAACTCTTAATCAGGAAAATCAGATAATAGTACATCCTGTAGCTAAGACTAGAAGTTGCCTTGTTGTGAAACAACTCTGGTTAAGAGCAGTAGTCTGACTTATAACTAAGCGGTGAAATAGCGTGTACTCATCTTGTATGAAAATATCTTAAATTTAACCATTCGAGGTTTGGTAGCAACTCGTGCCGAAAATTCGAAGGATCAACATCGAAACAGTTGCACAGAAGGCGTGTAGTCCCGGTTTTTCTACTTTTCCTTTAATGATTCCTTTATGTAGGTACTACGAAACTCAACAAAAACGATACAACAAGAGTGCAATTTGTTTGTGAAATGGAAAATTGGACAGACCTGCGTCAGCGCTTCAGAAACGTCCTTGAATTTTGCCTGTAATCAAAAATATTAAGGCCTTTAAGCAAAAATAGCAACAATATATATACCTAAATGGTAATTAATCAATTCATTTTTGCCTAAAGGTATGTTTCTATTAGTTAAAACATTTTATTTGCATGTAGTAATTTCCGGGCTACTTCCGTTTTCAATATGCATTTATTAATGTTATTTTGCTGATTAGTTAATTTTGAATACAAAATAAATATGCTGATCAAAACATGTTGATCTATTGGTTCTGAATCACCAAGTAAATTTTTTTGTCAATGGAGTGGAGTAACTTTGAGTAGGAAGCTTGAATTTTACCTCCATATACAAACAGAAACATTCAAAAGGCTTTGATCTTATGGTATTTATTAAACGATTTTGATCTTATGGTATTTCCCTTGGTACTATGGGCCACAAAAGTAGCGTTCTTTTTTTAAAATTTGGTAATTGATCGCTGCCCATATTCATTCGGTTTTGGGCAAATGTTTGAGATAAAAGTCGTTAGGATATAACACACACACACACACACATATATATATATATATATATATATATATATATATATATTTCAACCAGTTACAATAGTATTTGTTTTTCTTGCCGCAGATAAAATACAAAAACATTTCCAAAAGACATATTGTGTGGACATGCCCCACAACCTCTAAATGCAGATATGAATCTATGTATAGAGGTTGATTCGTAACACCATACTTTTCTATATGACTATATTCATTTTACAAATAAAATTATATTTGTTTCCATAAAAACTTGTCTCTGATTGTGTTTTTAATTTTCTGTATTTCTTTCGGTTTTCAAGGCCAATTAATTTCTGTGTTTACTCTAACTGAAAAATGTTTTTAATTATTCCAGTATTGAATTTGCATGTACAGTGTAATCCATTATCGTTATGTGTTACATAAGTTTTCTGTGAACCCTTAACAAACATATGATTAACGTACCAAAAAAAAATATAATATCGAGGAATTTATATTTTATTTAAATTTTTTGAGTTTTTTGTTGAAAAATGTGTACAATAAATTTTATTTTGAATGGACATTTTTTAAATTTATGTGCTGAGTAAAAATGTATAAACGTACGTGCTTTTAAATAAAAGGATATAATGTTTTTTTTGTTGCTTTTTTTTGTTTCCACCTGTAAATCAAACATCTGGTCATCATCAATGCGTTTAAAAACAGTTACGGTTTGTGTTTCTACTGCGTATGAATTCGTATTTGTATGTAGTATATAAGCACAAAACTTTATTCCGATTTCGTAGATATAAACCATGCCGATTTTCATGAATTTTCCTAGTACTAAATGTTTACCAGTATGTGGCGTATTTGTCCATGTTCCACATAGTTCAGATTTAAACCATAAGGTTTGTATGATACATGTAGTGACATCTATTTTTATACTCGTACACTTCTATTTTGTAAGCTTGGAAGTTTTTGTGTAGAATATTTTCATACTTTTGTTATTGAAATTGTTTGAACTTTAAAATTGTTAATGAAACTTTCGTTCATATTAGCAATTTTCGAAATGATTCGTAGTTCTAAAATGTTGAATTCGTGGGGCTCATATTTGACTTTCAAAATAACAATTTTTCAATTCTACCAGCCCAATTGAGTGCCACCAACAGTTGATCTGTACCGAATCAATTTGATATGTAAGGCCCATGCCGGGGACAGTAGTGGCGGCCAATAGTACATGCCAGTAATTGGTGCTAGTAATTATCCTTTTGATATCCTCGTGTGCAGGGGTATTACCACTTCACCGTCCCGTTGGCTAAATGGCTACTGGCGGTTACCAAACTGAAGGCCAGTAACAGAATCACGTGACATAGTGGCAGTCATTATTGGACGTGTCATAACGTGGAACTGTCCACCAGGAGAGCGCTAAACTTATGATCTTACACATCCTCTGACCATGTTGCACTTGTAGAGGTATTTGATTGATATAATAAATAATTATTATTTAAATAAATAATAAATATATGTTAAAGATATAATTGATCTTTATTAAATTGAATTATGACATATTATATATATTTGTATGTAAATTATCAAAGTTGTTAACATTCAAAGCAACCGTGATAATAGAAGGAAGCTATAGTTGTTAAGCAGCAGATAAAAATGATAAACAATATTATTATAATAATTTAATAATGAAGAGGCGATACCGCTACACACTCATCTCGTCCACAAAAATTGGTTACTGGCTGCCAAGCAATGGAAGCTATTAGTGTCCCCGTGTGTAAAAAGCCTACTGTCTGGACATTTAATTTAATGCCTTTTCTAGCGGACTGGGCTGGCCGCTACTACTGTCCGTCGCGGTTCAAAATTTAGTATTTAAACCCGGGAAGGGAGGAATCTATACCTTTAAAAAACCATATGGATTTCTGGATTAATAAATTATTACAAAACCACTATCCAGCTATATATATTTTTATGCTTTTAAAAACCACAGTAGTATGAAAATTTTAATGATTAATAATTTATATAATTAATTTAAATAAAAAATATTTATAGTAGTAGATTTGAAACATAAAAAATTCTATGCGTTTTATTTATTGATATTCAAACCCTAATGCATGATTTTTTTTTAAATTTAATTATTGATACGCGTGCTAACCATATAAATTTAGACCTCACATAATATAATTGATACTTAATAGATTATAATTAAACAAAATTTTAGGTTATCTAATAATAATTAAGAAATCTAAAAGTCTAAACTGAAAAAACTAAACATCTGTTTACTTAAAAATACCTTGACTTACATATTGAAAAAAAAAAAAAAAACACCAAAAATATTAATATAATTAAATAAATATATATTTATCATAATAATATAGATATATATTTATTTATATTTTTATAAAAAACTATGTGTTAAGCCTAAAATTAGTTATCACCTACAAAATTTTTCGTATAAATATTTATACCCTCCAGGATATTATAATAAATGTTATGGCATGCATTTAAGGACTAACTAATATGCATAATTTTTATGCACAAAAACTTAGGGAGATATTATTATTGTTGATTTATAATTAATTCAAAATCGTAAATTTTTTTTTGGTTCCTTTTATAGAAGATTATTTATTTACCTTCTTGGATAAATAATCACTATTATTTTATGTATTTTTTGTGTTCGAAGGCAAGCAAGGCAAGGGTCATAATATTATATGCTATTGAGGGATTCAATTTATATTATAATAATATTTATGTTAAATATATATTTTGGTTAGTTTTTGATTAATTATAATATTTAAAATTATTTTAATTGGTTAATTTAGTGTTTGTTATGTAAATTTTTGTAAATATTATTTGTAATAATCACTTGTGTGTATGGTTTAAAGTCAGGTGTTATAGTTGGTTTAATAAAATTTATACATATTTATATCAAGCACCAAAATAAACACTTTCGCTCTTATGAATTTCTCGATAAATGCTATTTTATCAGAGTGATAGCCGTTATAAAGTCGAAAAATAAGTAGAATTTATATATGTTCTATCATTCTACTCGAAAAACTTGTAAGCCTTAAGTAGGCTATAGCCTGAGAAAACTTTTCTGCAATAGTGTAGTTCGATTCTCTGCAAAATCGGTTACTATAATCGCGAAATTAGAGAAATTAAGAAATAATATATACAAACTAAAAAACAGAGTTAATATAAATACAAAATATCATTTTCCAGGACTTGAGTGTGTTACCTTCGGTACGAATATTTAGGAGTCAAGACGGATACACAAAACTCATATCATTCGTATCACTCATATCATTCTACCTGTGTTTATTGCTTTACTGCCCCTAAGTTGTAAATTCTCAAATTTTTAGGCGTTGTCATAATGGTAAAATAATATAATAGCAAACCAAAAATCGGTACTGTCAACAGTATTATACATACCCGAACAATATTTATATATTGCAAGAGAGTTATTATGTCGAAACCGACTTAAGATTGTACATATAATTAAAATGGCGTATCCATTATATAATTATTAAATAAAACAAATATTTGAGATTTTCTTAACAATAATTTTATTTTGGAACACAGAACTAGTTTTGGAACACAGTTCCTTCATCAGAAAATATATGATAGTGACCTCATTATCATATATTTTCTGAAGAAGGAACAGTGTTTCCGAAAAATTTCAAATATTTATTTAATTGAATAGTTATTAAAATGAAATTACAGATATTTTAAAAACAGTGTTTTTTTAAACACAAATTCTTAAAACAAGATACGATATAACAATTTTTAACAAATTAAAACGCTTGTGCAATAATAACATCTATAATTTGTCAAATTGTATAAATAGTATCCATGGAATTCACAACAAAACAATTGTATCTACAATAATTATTGTACTCTTATGAAATCGTTTATTGAATTCCTACACATATCACCTACGATTACGAATCCGTACGGTAATAATTTATCCCTCTGGAAAACACATTAAATCTTTTATTGTAATAAATTAATCGAATAATGTGTGTGTATAGGTGTGTATATTTTATCTTGTAGAGTAAGAGAGCTATTGGCCAAAAATATGCCTTGACGGAATGAAATTCTTTGACTAGGATTATTATTCATATATATTTCTTATTGTGTATATACTTAAACGTCAACAATACAATATTTGTCAAATTCCATTTCGGTTATGTAAGACAAATTCGAGAGGACTATCGTATACTTTATAGACAAATGTCATTGAATTTTAATGAAATATTGATAAGAAAAAATTAACTCGTTGTTGACGTTTAAGTATATACAAAAATAAATATATGAATAATAACGTTGATATTTGACAACAAAAGTTATACTGTCAATGATATGAAAAACTTTGGCTTTTACGTCAGAGTCGTCTTTGGTGTAGCGGTAAGCACGCTGGATTAGATATCCAGAGGGCCAAGGTTCGATTCCTGGTTGAAGAGTTAATTTTTTCTTATCAATATTTAATTAGGGTTATTATCTTTAAAAGTTTCATCGCAAACCTTTTTGTAATATGACCAGTATGGACCAATATGACCAGTAATTTATTATAAATAAATTTCAAAAAAAGTTGTTTGTTTTAAAAAAAACGAACAGTTTGTGTCTTATGGCTACTAATGGCTGAAAATGGATATTTTGGACGGGAACACGGTCCGATTTTGCTCATTCACTTCTTCGTGTAACAGAAAATTTCATCCACCTATAATTGTCCAATGTATTCGATGGCGATGACAGTCAGTCCCATATAATGAAACCATCTAGATGGAAGCGCTGGTGAATTTGGTGGAAGCGATGGTAAAGTATAAAACTGAATTTGATAACATGTAATATAAGTACAGATAAAATAAGTTTATGAAAAAAAAGTTTCAACAAGAGTTGTTTATCTTTAAAAAAGGAACATTTTATGTCTTTTGTGGAGGGGAAGCTCGGACCGATTTTGCCCATTCACGAACTTGAACTTCAGAATTTCAAAATTTCAGTTTATCTTTTTTTGTTCTCGAGTATCGTGTCGAACAGACACGATATATTTATTTTTAATTATTGTGTAATTCCTCAAAAAAATCATAAAATCGAAAATATATTAAAAAATAAAACATTTTTATGTTCTTGCGTTAGAATGGAATAATCGTAAGATAGTAAATGTTTTGTTAACGAATATATCTCCGAATCAATGTGGAAATTGGTATGCATATTGTGGCAATTATCTCCTATGTGTATTTCACTCAGATATTACATTTCAAATTTTGCCCCAATTCCTAGAACATTTATTTGTATTTTATAAATTCGTACTTCGACTACAATGTAGTCATCAGTATGAATTAGCTAATCGTAACTATTTCTGGGATATGGAATATGAGATATGTTGCTTGTTGACCCAAACAATACGAAAATCAGGTTCATTTTAACGTCCGACCAACACATTTCAAAATTTTCGCTTCTCAATTCATACAGTTTTGAATTTAAGCACTATGGGTCTGATATCTTGAAAACCGTTAATCGTATCTTATTTTAACTAACGCCATCGTTTTCGCTAGGTCCAAATTAGCTTAAAACGAAGTTTTTATCAAAATCGGACATATAAAATTATCCTCCAATTTTCGCGATTTTTTTAAGGGGTACCCTTTGGAAAAAATGCGAAAAACGTTAAGAAAATATTTGTTCTCGATTTTAATAATAATCAGTTTCTAGGAAAATTTTGACCCAAACAATGCGAAAATCAGGTTCATTTTAACGTCCGACCAACACATTTCCAAATTTTCGCTTCTCAATTCATACAGTTTTGAATTTAAGCACTTTGAGTCTGATACCTTGATAACCGTTAATTGTATCTTATTTTAACCAACGCCATCGTTTTCGCTAGGTCCAAATTAGGTTTAAACGAAGTTTTTATCAAAATCGGGGACATAAAATTTTCCTCTAATTTCCGAGATTTTTTTAAGGGGTACCCCTTGGAAAAAATGCGAAAAACGTTAAGAAAATATTTGTTCTCGATTTTAATAATAATCATTTTCTAGATAAATATTGACCCAAACAATGCGAAAATCTGGTTCATTTTAACGTCCGACCAACACATTTCAAAATTTTCGCTTCTCAATTCATACAGTTTTGAATTTAAGCACTATGAGTCTGATACCTTGATAACCGTTAATTGTATCTTATTTTAACCAACGCCATCGTTTTCGCTAGGTCCAAATTAGGTTTAAACGAAGTTTTTATCAAAATCGGGGACATAAAATTTTCCTCTAATTTCCGAGATTTTTTTAAGGGGTACCCCTTGGAAAAAATGCGAAAAACGTTAAGAAAATATTTGTTCTCGATTTTAATAATAATCATTTTCTAGGTAAATTTTGACCCAAACATTGCGAAAATCAGGTTCATTTTAACGTACGACCGACACATTTAAAAATTTTCGCTTCTCAATTCATACAGTTTTGAAGTTTAGTAATATGGGTCTGATAGATTGAAAACCGTTAATTGTATCGTATTTTAACTAAAGCCATCGTTTTCGCTATGTTCAAATTAGCTTAAAACGAAGTTTTTTATCAAAATCGGGGATATATAATATCCTCCAATTTTTGCGATTTTTTAAGGGGTACCCCTAGGAAAAAATACGATAATAGTTTAAATACGTTTTTATAAAATACAAATAAATGTTCTAGGAATTGGGGCAAAATTTGAAATGTAATTTCAAAAAAACCAAGAGTTCTCTTTGATTATCTTTATCACTGAGATATTGTTTAGTGAAATGTCATTAAACATTTTATAAATCTTGAAGTTCTCACTTAATATTAGTTTAACGGAAAAAATTTTAAGGAGTAAAGTTGTAGAAAATCAATTTTTTTACAACAATTCATTACCGGACCATATTTTTCTGTAAATCGAATATTTACAGAAATATTTGCAATTTTAATATAATACCCATAATAATGAATATTATAGAAATGAATCACCATGGTTATGGTGATGTTACCATGTTACTTGGTATTTTAATAATATATTTAAATGAATTTTCTGGAAAGAATGACTCATTTTAAATTTTCTGGAAAGAATGACGTAAATCATTTTAAAATGAAATGAAGTTACTGTATTAAAATGCATAGATTTTATATTTTCCATTAAAGATAAATAGATTTCCATAAAAGTTTTTGTTTGGGAGAATATAATTAAATATATTTTAATGATATCATTTAACAAAATGATATTTGTATTATTTTCTTAATGAGGAAATTCGTTTAGTTTTCGCAGATCCAGCGTGACGAATTTTTTTTGGACTTAAGATTCATATACATTAAATATTGTTTGTAAAATTCCGTGAAAATGATTCCCTTAGTCCAAATACCGTTTTTATCGTTCTTATATGATACATTTACTATCTAAAAAATATCCGTCAAAGCATTTCAAACTCATTACGATAATTTTTGCTTATGGCTTTACGTCTATTACATAAATGGTATGGGAATTGGTTAAATATACCTATAATTAAAACACCCTATACAAAAATTTTAACATACAACAAGGAAATAGTATTATATAATGAATTCATCCTTAGGGAATATAGCAGGAATTGAATGTATTCATTTTCTAAAATAATATATATGTAGGTTTAGTTTATACATAAACAGAGATAGATATATTGATTTTCTATTAGTCTTCATATGCTAAATAATAGATGTATGAAAAATGTATTATAATTTGATTACAACGTTGCTGTTAAGAGATATCATCACACACGGTAATGTATTATCTACAGATATGTTGTAAAGTTTGTTTGTAGCTGAAATCATTTTTCAGTATTTTTAACATGCTTTTATTAGCTTGACCTGAAATATATCATTGGTCCTATCAATGGAATTAAAAGGGCACTAATCTATTAAAATCTGATGACAGTTCAATAATGATGGGGAATGCGAAAACATGCCACAAATTTAAAATTACAAAATTTTTGGAACGCTGTCCGGTTAGTTTGGGTTGTAGTGGTTGTCTTGGATGGGACACACTTAGACCGTCAGATCTGCTGTGGTACATAAATGGGAGTGACACATGTTTGCAACTAATCCTAAAACCATTTTCAGCTGTACAGATTCAGTAATAGGGCTTTTACACAGGTAGGATTTAGCATAGAGAGATTGTAAAAGAATGGTTGACCACCAAAAGGGTGGGTCATTATCTCTTTCTCCTCACAATGGCAATTCATGCAAAAGTCATGATGTACTGGTAGTCCAAGACATTTTGCATCTCTGCCACCCAGCCAATGCCCTGTGGCGGCTGCTATCACAGTTAAACGCTGGTAAAATATTAAACAATATATTTTTTATTCTTCAAAACATATATATTTGAAAAAAAGCTTAAACTAACGCATTTATTAGTGGATAACGCATTAAAATGCGAAAAATATTGCTAGAGCTTGAAACTGTTTTGAGAAAACTAACGGTGGTTTAAGTTTCAGACAAATCATCCCACACGTTTACATTTTTTTTTACTTTTAAAACCGTTTCCTACTAATAGAAGCATGTAATTTAGTGCTATTTTTATAAACATTTGCTATATAGTTGTTGAGCAGCTTTTATTTAACTTCACCTACCCGGTGCGTAATCAAATGTCATGAAATAGTAATGGTAAAAATCTCCACCAAGTAGAGTTATGGTGGCAGCGCTGGGAAGCTTTTAAATATTTTGAAGAATTATTATCAAATATTTGTATTCGTTTTTACTAAAGACTATTTTTTTTAAATAAGTGTAAAACTATTTGAGTAACTCTCATTACGTAGCTAATATTTAATCAAACTTTTAACTACCCAAATGTATATTAACCAAGTTTTTCTAAATGCGCGTTCGTTACTATCTTTCTCTAACCTGACGTTTCAACATAAAGTACTATATGCTTTTATTTGTAAGCTTGACTTATGTATGTATAGATATAATTAGCTGACAGGTTAAAGATTTAATAAATAACTTCGTAATATTAGTGTGAATAGAGAAAGCTTTATTAAAAGTTTAGATTGAAGAAAATTTGACAGTTACTGCAACATAGGTTTTGCTACAATGAGATGCAATAGCTACGAATTTCATACATGAACATTTCAAACAAGAATCGTTAGTATATTCATACTGAACAACTTTTACCCATAGCATTTTTTCGAAAACCGAACGTATAAGGCACAAATCAATTATACAACTTTGAAAAAGAATACTACTTTTGTGGCCATGGGATTTACTTTGATAAATGTGTAAATACACTTGGTTATCATAATCAAAATGGCGTCCAATGGCTACATGATATCATTAAACTAAATTCAATAAATTAAAAAGAGATGTGTACTGTAGCCATTAGACGCTATTTTGGTCACAAATATTGCAAATCGAGTGTACCTATTAGATTTTAGTAATTTTTGCAGAATATATGAAGCATTTGTTTCGAATTTAGAACTTTGGACTGACCAAATGTTATTCAAAGCTTACGCAGAGTTATACCTTCGATATATAACAAACTCTTTACAATAGATAACACAAATATATTTATATATACCTACATATATAGGTGTATTTGTATTTTACAATAAACATACTATATAATATATTATATGCTTATATAATATATACTATATATATAGTACCATCTCTACATACACATAATAACCAATTTATTTCAATATATAATATATCAAATAATAATTTATTAATGAATGAAACATTAAATGAATACCGACCGACATTATATATCTTACATATACTAGCTAGGGTACATACTAGTCGTACTAAACTTACTACTACTATACAAAGCTAAAACCAACATCATAAGGTCTATATAGTTTGTTTGGTTTTACATTTACTATAGTAGTTGATTTGGTAGCACAAAGTAAGTAATAGTTTAAATACAAACTATACACTATAATAATCAAAGATCTATATATATAAATCAAGATCACTGACTGACTTTTACTCCGTTAATTTGGTGACAGTTTCACAACTGTCCACTAAACCAGTTTCACCAGTGGTAAAACTGTCACCAAATTAGCAACGAATAACATATCCTGAGACAATATAAGAGTAATTTTAATAAGTCTGATGTTAACAAGAGTAAATTGACTGAAAGTAATTTTAACAAGAGTAATTTCAATAAAATTTATTATATTTTAATTTATTTTGTTTAATTTTTATTTTACTTTTGTCTATTGATTTCGATTTTCTATCTATTGGTAATTGTTAAAGAGTAAATTACGACTAGCTAATTTATACTGATGATGACTACTTTGTAGTCGAAAGATGTATTTATAATACAAAAACTAATCTAGGTATTGGGGCGAATTTTATTTCGAATGATCAAATTACTCGCAATAACTTACAATGTCCCAAATCATTCAATGTGCTAAAACTATGCAGTAAGCGATTTATATTTTGTGTAAATACATCTGTGTGTAACTACATTGCTACCACGGTTTAATACCATATTACTTACTAACGAACTTTATATTTATGTAGAAATTTATTTGAAATGTAGATTTCTATAATATCTATTGAATGTACGAGTGTGTCGTCACCATACTACATACCATACCATACCAAGAGTTGGTTTTGGTTATTGTGGTATGACTTCTTGATAACTTATTCGACTATCATCATCATCATCATCATCGGCGTCGTAAGCAACAACATCAGTTTAAAGTTTATCATCATATCCTTCTTCTTCTTCTATTTTAGTTTAATATACTTTGTTATTGGAAAATTTATATATACAGGATGTGCAAGCTTAAATTTGTTAAAACGGCATCAAATACACATTATTTATGAGAGTTGGTTATTAAATTCGTTTCCGCACATTTTAATGATGTGTACAAGGGTAGAAAGCCATTGTTCAGGTATATGTCAAAGGTTAAAGGTTATTAACAATTGAGACTTTCAAATTCTGAAATGTTCTGGCTTGGGGGTTTCGATGAGTCAAATAGCCCTATGAAACTGCTAGTTCGATGGGAAGTGTGTCAAAATCAAAATTTGCATTTCTTTTCAAATTATTCAAAACGATTCAAATTTGATGAATTCTTAAAAATATCCTCCGTTCGGAAAATCGGAAGAGGGAAAAACGGATCTTGAGTTGAATACAAAATATACATGATGGAAATTAAAGGAAAAAACCATCGTTTTATTTATTATAGTTTTGTATGCCTTGGACCCAATTGAGAAAAAATGCGCCTATCAGTTTGGATTTCACCTTAACTTAGTCACCCATCTCTCTTTATTATCTCTGTCTATTGAGTTCAGATGCACTCGCTATATATACTTACAATAAGATCAAAACTACATGCTTTACTTTGATAATTTTATACACCTGTCAATAGAACATGTCACAAGCGAGAATAGTAAATTTTTGGTGTTATTATATCGAAAACTAATAGTTTCATAATATTTGGAAACTATTTATTTACTATTGAAATACAAATAAACAATTTAACAAAATTTATTTGTTTTAATAACTCTCAATTCGGTAATAGAATCATAAAATCTTACCTACGTCGCGTTGATTCAACATAAATAGTTTTATTATTTTAATATTTAAGTATTTTGCTTTAGTGCTATTCATTTGCCTGTAGGTAGTATCGACCATTTACCTGGCGCAGCTGGGTTCACTATTTTATTTTTTACAGTGTATACAAATTATAAAATATAATATTACAACTGTCACCATAGTATCTTAATTACATTATCATTTCTTCATTATCACTCCTTAAGGAATGATAGATATTCATTATAATTTCTTCTTCTGAGAAAATTCTTAGTCCAGGTAGCTTCTACGTCAAGAATTATTTTACGAATTTTGAATTATTTTAGGCTGTCCTGGATGGGCTACACTTCAACCATAAGGTCCATTGTGATACCTAAAGATGTCAGGATGTGCCGATATTCATCTGGAGTTCGTGAAGGAAACTGCAGAAAACCTTCTCAAGCATAGCCGGTTACTTCGTTCTTGTCCATACGACAACAATTTAGTCAATTAACCGCCCCTTTTTTTCTTTTTTTTTTTCTTAATAATTGACAAACTGCCGATGTCGGGATTCGAACCCATAACCTCCCAGTTTCCAAGTACTGCATACTGCGCAGACATAACGCCTTAGACCGCTCGGCCACTTGGACTGGTGAGAGTAGATACTTAGTATGTTCTAGTGATATCTGGATACACGCTTTCATAACCATTCTGTATGGCGAATAGATATAACTATATGTAGTTTCATTTCTTCTCTGTTAAATACAAATTTACTGACTCCTTTTATGAAAATAGTAGTTACTACTACTTATACTAGATAGTGTAGTTACTTATTTCACTTACTTAACGATACTAATTTACTATCAAAACCAATAAATTGTATTTGTGAATGAATGATGATTTAACTCGTACCCGTATATACGGTGAAACAATAGCGAATAGGTAGGGTATTACAAAGAAAGACACGTTAGTTGTTAAATATATTATTTGTTTTTAATATATTTATAGAAACTTATACCGTGTGTTCTATGTAAACAGTTTATATTTTAGGTCAGATGCTGCACATTTCGATCCGGAAACTATTTGTGGTTGTGATTTTATCATTTTATAATCACGTCAATTAGGACCCAATATGATTACGCAATGGTTTCTTCTCTGATAGTTTGGAAAAACTTACCTAAATTGGAGGATAAACTGTTTGTATTGTACCGATGAAACGATTTCAAGATTTATGTCGATGAAATTTCTTTATATAGGTATTTATACATATTAATAAATCTTAATAATGGTCATCTTCGACGTCTACTAGCTAAGACATTGAGTATTTTCATATGAAAGAAAATATTCAGGAAATGAGTTCCAACCCGGGATCTCTGGATTTCATGCCCAGTTTGCTATCCGGTAAACCGCGGATGATATAGCGAGAAGAGTCAATTTTTTCATATCATTGACATTATTACTTTGAAGTCAGCATTAAAGCATTAAAGTCAGCTTTTTATTCCACTAAGTACTATTTTTGTATATTACTATACAAATGTAATTTTCCATTACGGTTACAAAGACGTAGTATGAAAGAACAAGTGAATACTATATATAGACTAACATCTCATTAAAATTATTTAATTAATATGGATTTATAATTGATATGGAAAATTTAACTCATCCACCAGGTATTGAATCTTGGATTTCATGCCCAATGTGCTATCCGTTACACCATAGATGATGAGACAGCTATATGAGCAATTTTTTTTTATAGTAAATGGCTGTTTCAAAAACATAACTTGCTCTTAAATCTCATATGGATGAATCTCTTAAATTTCACGTGGTAAAAAAAATATATTAAAAAATACAATTCAATTGATTTAAACTACAATTACTTAAGCGATGTGATTTTCGAACTAATTTTTAAAATAATTTGGTAGTGCTGTATAAGCGAAACTCATTCCTGATAATTTGGTAAACTATATTGATCAAAACTGATTAAAGTAATTCTATCCGTCTTTCTGGTTTGGAATATAATGGTTTCGTATGTTCTATCAGACTTAAAAATTCCAATACATGTTTCAAAAATTACATTATAAGATTTTGAAGAAAATCTACGGTATTATTTTGTTAATCCCGCTTTATTTCATTTAAAATACTTATATTTTAAGTAATGTGACATGTTTCGACTAATATAGTCATTATCGAACTGAGAAACCTACATAGTTTCAAAAGTTCCATTAGTGCTTCACACTTATATTATAGTAGATATTGAACGTTAAATAACATAGAATTCGGATCTTTATATTAAGAAATAAACCATGTGGGATAAAAGACCTTCAAAATTGAAAAAAAAAAAACATTGTAGCAAACTTTTATTCGTATGTCTATATTTATTGGATATTACGAGGCCATAATTCATATCAAAATAATTTATATGTACCAAATGTTTAATTTTACTCCAACAATAATTTTGTAATTTTTTTTGTTTATAGTCTTATAGTATAAAACTTTTTTTTCTTTTTTTTTTTTAGTAACTGCTATGGAACATATTATTTTTGAATGGGCGTGTAGTAAATTCAGTAGCCGTAAGCGGCGCTGATAGCAAACATAAAAAATAAAAATCTTAACATAACACACATTTCTACCAAAATAAAGAATATGCGCCTAATATATGTGTATACAAAAAAAACAAAGTCCGTACGCCTACTCTTTTTTAACATTTGGTATTTTATATCAAAATTAAATGGTATAAATTCTTCTTTGATTATATATACATTTATTGATGAACAAATCTTAGGTAGAATTAGAGTCAGCATGAAAAATGTTTACTAGCTTATACCCGCGGTTTCGCTCGCGTTGTAAAAAAATGTGGTTTTGTTGTTATATCTGCGGCTCTCGTCATCGTAGCCATATAAAATGCATTCCAGTTTCTAATCAAAAGATTCTAAACACAAAAATTTTTCATCAAAATCGGCCAAGTAGTTTTTGCGTGATGCTCAAACAAACAAACAGACAATTGCAGTTTTTTTAAATAGTAGAGATATAGAGAAATGTTTTAAGGATCAAATCTAAGGAGCATATCTAAAAAACCAGCTAAGTTTGTGTCCGAATTCTACAATTAGTTTCTATACTATTGTGCATTTTTCAGGTATTAAAATAAATGGTTTAGCTGATAGGGATGGTCGTTACTCGAATAGAAATGACTACTTTAAAGTCTTACGAGAATGACTACTAGCCTAGCTTTGTGGTACTAATAGTCTGCAGAAAAATGGTTGTGATATACAGGCGGACATGGCGTAGTGAATCTTATACAAGTAGTGAATAGTGGGGTGTAAGGTGCACCCCAGTGTGCCTGTTTTAAAGAATGCACTTCATTATTACTTCAAGAAAGGGTTTTTTGGGAAAAACCCATTTTAAAGTTGTTTTGTTCGATGGAGACTTCGTATACATCTTTATGTCATCTCTCCAGCCCCTTCTATGGCGCTTTCTTTTACGTATACAGTCGTATAATGTCCAAGTAGTGAATAATGGGGTGTAAGGTGCACACCAGTGTGCCTCATTTAAAGAATGCACTACAATATTACTTCAAGAAAGAGTTTTTTGAGATACATACTCTAGAGCCACACGTGTTATAATAAGCTCTAATGCCCCTGAAAAATTGTTTGTTTTATTTCCTATTTTAACCCTACAAAACTAACACTTTAACTAAAAACTTAAAATTGAAAACCTTATATTTGTAATTGGGTATTATAACTTTATCAAATTTGAATCATTTAGGTACGGGAAATAATCTCTAAGAAAAACGTATCTGGCAGATAAACAGATACCGAGATAATTTCCATAAATTTTCTGTTTTTTCAAAAACACAATAATATCTTCAGTAAACATTAAGGTTGTATTAGTTTTGGGCGCCTACTCGTTAGTGATTTTAATATTCAACTTGACACTGTGCTGACAAAAAGCGCGTTCAAGTGATAGATTTACGCTCACAGATGCTTTGTCCATCTCGATTGGGCAGTAAAAGCGTGAGCACCAAATCGTACTAACCCCCCAAAACGAATACTGTCTAAGCGTTTGTTTATTTATCTGTCATGTGCACAGAGTACGGACTCCAATAAATTTCGCTTATAAGTGTGAGCGCTGAAAGCGTGTATGCGCCCAAAACTAATGCACCCTGAGACTCATCTACTCTAGAATTGACTTGACTATAATTTTGTGTAATCGTGTAGAGAACACTTGACCACCAAGATTGAATTCTGATATAAAATAATTATATAATAATAAATTAAGAATCTAAAAGAAACATTTTTATATAAAAAAAGAACATCATCTTCTGCGGTGTCCTCCTACCCTGCACAACGAACCCAACAACATAGAGTATGGTATAATAGGCGCAGTTAGTTAGTTAGCTGTTAGTTGTTATCCATATACCAAAATGAAACAAAAAAAACTCCAAAGACATTATAAATATGTGGTATCGTAATATTTTTTTTTTTTCGATAGTGAACAACAGACCAACAGGTACATTATCAGTTGTGTATTTAAACATTGGGCAATGTCCTATCATTGATCTAAACAAATTTGGAAAGTTATAAAAAATTGTTATACTCTGTATAAGATAAGGCTATGTAACCCATAAGGGGGTGCTGGCTGCGCCCCAGGGTGCCTCATTTAAAGAATGCAATTCAATATTTCTTGAAGGTTTTTTGGGAAAAACCCGGTTATAAAAGTTGTTTTGTTCGAAGAGGACTTCGTATAGTCAATAATGATATTGATTTTCATCTTGACCTTGAATTAAGATTATTTGAAGACTCAGATAGCTGAGGAAAAAAGAACAAAAAATGAGTAATAAAGTGAATTTGATAAATAATAGAGAAGACTTTTTCTCAACTGTGTTCCATTCCTTAATAATTTTAAAATGCTGTTGGAGGCTAAGTTTAAGGGAGTATAACAAAGAAAAAAAAAAGTTGCACATGAATGCACATAAATTGTTTTCAAAAATTGTTTATAAATTTAACTATATAATTCAACTTATCGTATAGTGCTTCATGATCGAGTACATATCCTGTATTTGCATTCAATTCGTAAATTATATATTCAAAAACATAATTGTTATCATCACTTGATTTAATTATGGTTTTAGTTATGGTGTAATACTGACTGGATCCATATATCAAGCGTATTCGGTAAAAAACAACAAATCGTGATTCAAATGATAAGATTAAAATCATTTAATACCAGTGAGCTTAATTTTACTTCTTTGTAGAGTTGTTAATAAACATATTATTTCTTATATGATTATTTTTAAGATATCAAGAAAATTTACAAGACCAGTTCCACCTTTATAATCCGTTATCAGCGTCAGACTGGGCACATGGGACCCGGGTGGCATTATGACCAAGGGCCCGTCAATCACTTAGGATCGGGGTAGATGATATTATTAGGTCAACCAACAAACCAAATATTAATAATAATCAAATAGGCATGATTTTTTGGAAGTCTTTATTTTCATTTTTACGTTAAAAGCTCCAATTAGTTATACTTGAGGCTAGCCCATCAAAATTTTGTTTAAAGAGGAGTAATGTCAGGTAGATTGTCAATAAATCATTCATAAAAGTTGATTCTTTGTTTAGAATAAGAAACGATCCTAGCAGTTTTTTCCCCGTCGTAGAGAACGGTTCTCTCTAAGAAAATAAATGATATTTCAGTTCAAATATCAGCAAAAAATTTGGTATACGAATCTCACACAAAGAAAGCAAAGACACAAAATTAAACCTTTAAAAAGGGACCTTAGTTTGCTATTATATTAGTGGAGCTATATTAGTGGATCTTTTTTTATTAATAACAAATTATTTGTCAAACATTTAAATCTATTTATCAAAGAAATGCATTTCTCATGTAACAAAGAAAATACTTCCTGGAAAATATTACCAAAAAGGCAAAAAGACTTACAATAACTATTTAATTAGGATTAGTTGTTACATAATTTCAATGGCCCTTCGTTTAAAATATTGTGAGGTGTTCACACAAGATTTTTTCGTTTCTCATTTTATAATATAAATAGTTTTTCTAAAATTGTTAAATTCCGTTGAGGCATTACTTTTCAAATACCTAATTACACCAGTAATGACTTTTCTGAAAAGTGGCCTTGGCACAGGATGTAATAAATGCACAGTTGTATTTTAGCTAAGCTCTGAGATGTATCAGGTCGAATCGAAAATTATATGAATGATATAAAGAAGCCTAGCTCCCCTAATAGCCATTGATGAATCTAGTAGAAACTTTTAAAACGCATAGTCTGTTTTGAAAAAGGCATACAAGTTTTGAAAAAGTCTCAGGAATAAGAAAATGAAAAGAAAATGCTCACTCTAGGCTAAAATTTCATTGATGATACTGAGAACAACGAATAATATCAAAATCTAACTATCGTTTACAAACTGACACCGGCATGCTTCAAGAACACTTATAGAAAGCTATTAGCGGGTCTCTGATTTATTAACAAAAATCTACATAAATACATAAAATTTAGTGCATAAATTGTTATATCTAAAAAACACTGCATAAATCAAATATCTACAAAATTTTTGTATAATTTACCAAAAAAAACCATAAAAAATAAATAACGAAATCATAAACGCACACGCACAACATATTTTTTGTTTTTTTTTTCGAAAAGGTCTAAACTAAATAATCTTTGAACTAAATATGTACTACACAAAAAGTGTTACATGCTATCTGTTGTTTAATATATTGATTGCATGTTTTAAACATAAAACACAACACTGATTTGATTTGATTTGAGTGTTTCATTTTTTAAATTTTTTTTTTTTTGTATATCGACACGATAATTATTTTAGGCACGTGGATGTATCTTTTATAACTTTTTATAACACACATATGTATATAGATTAGTCAGGTCAATATTTATGAATTTGACTGACATTTAAATTACCTACAATCAAACATTAACAAAAAGACTATTAGGGGTGGCATTCAAGAACGTTTTTTAAGCAACGACTTAAGAACAAAGTTAAGTATGTCTAAAGTTAAACAGTCCAAATGGTCGAGCGATCTAAGGCGTTATGTTTGTCGGCAGTTTGTCAATTATTAAGAAAAAAAGGGGGCGGTTAATCGGCTAAACAGTCAGCGTATGGACAAGAACGAAGTAATCGGCTATATATATATATATATATATATATATATATATATATATATTCATATCTTGAATAGTTATTTATCGAAATGTTTGAAGAATTTTGTGTAATAAAAAGACAAATGGTAAAAGTAATCGGCTATATATATATATATATATATATATATATATATATATATATATATATATATATATATATATATATATATATATATATTCATATCTTGAATAGTTATTTAGAAAAATAAGCGTTTAAGCATTTTTTACTGCAAAGTTCATTAATTAGTAACTTAATATTTAATTGGCCAGAATAGAATCTGATTTACATATAAAACAACTACTTCTATAGATTGCTACTTTTTCTATAGAAATAAATTATTTAAGTAAATTTATGAAATTATTTGACACAATTTAATATTGTTTATTTGAATGAACATCATAAATTACTAAAATATTTAATAATTAAGGAATGTTTAAAGTAATAACTAAAGTAATTACTGCCTAAGCAGTTGCTTAAAAATAAGGTTCGACTGTGAATACTGCTCTGACTTATTTTGAAATATTCTTTTTCAAAAAACCATACATAAGAATTTCTTGTGTGTGTGCGTTTTGCAAAACAAATTAGATGAAGTTTATTTCAATGAAATTGAATTCGATATGTTTTTTTTTTGCGTATTCTTCTTTTTGGATGAATGGAAACAATTTTGGTAGATATTTGTTTGTATTTGAAAATATCTTAAGGTATTTTTTGATATTATAATTTTTTTGATATTATAATTTTTTTCAATTTTGTTTAAATTATTCTGTGATTTGTTATGTAAATTTTTTTTTATACATGCTAAATAATTTGATTTTGCAATTTGTATCAAAAATTATGTTTGGGTTTTTGACTCTATATAGTGTTCGTGGAATATATCGTGTCATCAATCGTGTCACTAAACGAATTACAATTTGCATTTGGTTTTAGGTGTTGATATTATTTGTAATCTCATAAATCTTTCAAAAAATAAAAATACATTTTGACCATAACTCTTTTATTATAATAATTTTCTTAGCTTAAAAATTATTATTTTTTTTTAGTGTCGCAATTTTCCCGCAAACTACTTAATATCGACTATATGTGGAGTTCTTTTTCCAAAATTTTAGAGATTTGTAGCGCTTTGTATAAAATACTTTTGTTTAGAATTTTTATTTTGGAAACGTTATTTTGATTAGTTCCCAAGGTCAAATGGATTTAATACATACCTACAACAAAAATTTGAAAAAGAAACTCGACTATTTATGTCGGTAGCCCAAATAGAAGAACTTTGTAACGTATCAAACTATGCAATTACGTCGGATGTATCTTTTTTAAGACAATAAGTCAGTGCATATTTACCAAAATTTTGTTACTTTTTTTATCTTGGCGAGTCCTACTATTGGTATACATATTTGAGATACTATTTCCGAATTTTCTCTTTTCCAACACATACGAGTATAAGAAGTGCTACAAAAATTCCAGGGCTACCAATTGCTTAAAAAAAGCTTCGCTAAACCTTTTACAGACTTAAGTACTTTCACAGACGTTTAACTGTCAAAGTACTAAATAACTGAGCAATCGATGATTTACTTTAGAATATACATCCACCAAATTTTATTCATGTAATTTAAAAAACAATAAATTTTTAGATAAATGAAGCAGACTGTTTGACATAAATTGTATACTCTCTAGTGGTCATAATTTTAGTCGATTTAAATGAAATTTCGTACTGGTATTTGAAACGTATTATATCGTTAATATGTATGAAGCCACTCTAGCGGTCACAGGTGGTCGTGAACATTCATAAAATAAAAGTTTAATCAGATCTATTTCCGAAAGAGAATGAGTAATGTGTTTATTTTGAAAATACTAGCTTAGCGAATTGTTTTAAACAGACGCTATAGACTTATAGAGATATTTGACATTTGAATAAGAAATCCTAGAATTTAGATACGCCTTGTTTTAGTCACTAAAATTTAGTGTCGAGAACCATATTTTATATCATAAAATGTATGTAACCATTAGTGTGAATTCCTGAGTTATAAAACTTTTTTCAATATTGTTAAGTGCCTTAAGGCTTAAACTTTAAAGGCTTAAAATATGCTTATCATATTTAAAAAAATAATATGATTATAAATAAATGTGCAACTAATACTAAACAATAAACCCGAATAATTATTTTTACTTACATTGAATTATGTTTTAAAATTAGAATATTACATATAAAAATTATTAAAGCATATTTTTGCAACATAAAATTATGGTTTGTCGCAAAAATACCATCTAAATAACGTTGTTGAAAAAAAACAACACTACATAATAATCCCCGAAGAATTTAAATATTGAAGAAAAAAAAACACAAAAAATAATTATCGGCGATTTCTAATATGAAATGTTATTTTCAACAGCAAAAAATTATTGACACAAAAAAATATATAATTTTTATATATTTTCTATAATACCAAAAATCTTCTTAACCCTTTTTCTGATCAAAATCCATAAATATTTCGTGTTATGTATTGCCATCGGCGTGTGGATAGATATAGATAGATAGATAGGATGAAGAAGATTTTGATGTTAAAAAATAATAAGATACTATAAAAACAAAAACAAAATATATATAATATAATAAATATGGTCAAATTTGATATAACTACCATGACAAACACCGCCACCAGTCAGTCGTACTTTCGTCGGATGTCGAGACATCTCTAAAAAGTATTTTCAAAAATGAGTATTATATACTTAAACTGTCGCTATAATTTTGAAACTTTTTTTTTTTATAAATGCATTTTTCTCTATAGTCTATAGTCTATACACATAGAACATAGATTTCGTGTGGTTGTTGTTTCGTGTTTTTTTTTTTTATATTAAGTCTCTTTTAGTTTTAGTAAGGCTGGTAAGGTATTAAAAGACCGAAATGGTTTTAAATGTTAAAAAGATGAATGGACAGGTTTTCCTACATAATTTGTGGGGAAAACCACAAACCCCAACACATTTCTAACATTCTCAACAAAAATATATAATATCGAAATGTATGAAGAATTTTGTGTAATAAAAAGATAAATTAGACGTAAAATGGTAAAAGCTTGTGTTGATAGATAGATTTTAGAGGCTGCCCTGGACTGGCTACACTTCGACCATAAGGTCCATTATGATGCCTACAGATGTGAGGATATAAGTAGAGTGGGAGGAATTTTTGTGTATAGACTTGGAATTGGTAGGATATGCGGCTGCAGCCGACTATGGAACTATGCCGATATTCATCTGGAGTTCGTGAAGGAAACTACAGACCATATATCGTTTTCTCGTTTACAAACTGTTTACGTATACCATGCATGTTAATTACTTCAAGTTTGAAATATCTCGCTTCACAATCGGTGAAAAAAAACTATTATGTTTTAAATAAATGCAAAACTAATCTAAGTGTGTTAAACTACATCAAATTCTTTAGAAAAGTTGGTTTACGAGTGAACTACCTTAACTAAATTAATTTCTTAATTTTTAACGACGCTCCCACCAAATATGTATTTAAAAAAATTAATTTAATTTCTCATATTTGACCGGCGTTTCCACCAAATGTCAATATCTCTTTTGCGAGATATTTTCAAACTCTATTATACAGTCATCTAGATGATCCCCATTTTAGTGTAGTATCACTACATAAAGTTGACCAACTTTTGCAATTACATCCTTTTGCAACATTTTAAATCGAAACAAAAGAGAGTTGCAAGAATTGGTAATAAAACTGTCAAGCTAATAAAAACGCCTTAAAAATGAGTGAGCCTCTCGGTATACATCATAAATATATGTTATAAATATAAAGTCAAAAAAAACACACACACCAAAACAAAATCTTCACTGCACCCTAGTTGATTTTTCTATTGTCTTTTATTAAAAAATATTAAAAGAGTTTTAGAGGTCCTACTAAAAGCCTGTAGGTTGTGTGTATCATTGTATCCATTCGCGTTGTTTCATTTCAAACTATATTATTATTAATAATATTAAATAAAAAGTTTATAAAACCTATTATATATTTACAAGCCAAAATATATATTTTTTTTAAATGACTTACAAAACATATGTCATTCCCTCGTACTGTTGTTGTTGTGTATCATAATTACATGCTATCGCAGAACCTAATGCTTAGGTTGTTGGTTTGATTTTTTTACCAAAAAAAAAAAGAAATGCTTTTTTATAAAAGGGATAATTTGATATCGTTTACACATTCTTATAGAAAAATTAGTGGTTATGAAATGTTTTAATAATTGTATTTTACCAAAAATATGACAACATTCTTTGCATAACTCTTTTAAAGATGTCTTTTGAAAATATATAGCCTTATATTTAAAGGATAATTTTTTGCTAATAGTAAATTGGAGTTTAATTTTTATAATTTTAGAAATGTTTTAATTTAATACATTTAATATCAGTTTAATGTAATAGCGATTATCAAAACTCTAGGTTTTTGAAAAATACTATATATTAATAAATTATTTATTATAATATATATTATATATATTATATACATTATTATATATTATATATTAAATAAATGATTATTATTAAAATAAATACGCATTTAGACTACAAAGTAATCATCATTAGTAAGAATTTGATAGTCGAAACTATTCACCAGTGAGATATGTTTTTAATGTTTTTACCCGTTTTTAATTTGGCTATTTTTGAAATTTTATTCTTAAATTTTTTAAAGTATAGTTGTCTTGCAGTATTAATTGTGTTAAAAAGTTCCAGCTGTGAACCCACATCAATTATATGAATACACTGAGATAATGAAATGATAAGAGGTAATTAGGATCAAAGAAATGTGTTAATCAGCTAGCATTCAAATTCGCGACGTTTGGCTGTTTATTTTTCATCTTCTTCAGGCTCTGTACATAAAAAATATATAAAAAACTACAATTTATATGTGTCATTAACATATTTATAAAAACAAGAATTAATTTCAATCTTTAAAATAATTGATTAATTAATTTTATTTTGTGTTAGTTAAACAATATTAACCTTTTTAACAACAATAAATAATAAGACAAAAATAATTTAACCAAGTACAAGGCATACATTTATTAATGCAAAAAAAAATTTATTTTTGATTAAAATTTTTGGTAATTTAACATAAAACGGCTGAGTATTGTACAATCAATTAAAATTGCGGGTCTACTCTATACTAAGGCAGGCCACAAATTATTATCATAATCCAATTGATAGTCTTCGAGAAAAATGTACATGGTAGGCGAACTTAATTTGTATTTACATAATTTTTAGATATAAATATTTTGAAACGAATAACCTGAAACTTAAATTTTAAATTTGTTAAATTTGTATTGACTCTGTTGCAAAAATTTATTATTAAAACAGACATTTTAGAGCATCACATATTTAAAATTTAATACTAAAAAAACATAGGTATAGATAGACCGACGTTAGACTTACATGTACACTCTTGTGAGAAATTTTATTTCGGTTAATCCGGAAGAATGTTTAAGACTAGAATGTCAGAACGTGTAGCCTATTTCATGGATAACTTCTAAACTACACGAAGTTTTTACCAAGATGAACAAAAGGTTTAAGCTTTTGAACACCTGCATTCTCAAGATTGTAGGGGATTAATTGTTTAAATCTTCCAGAGAATTTTTTTACACTTCTGTTTTCTCGGAACTGTTTTCTCCGTTTTTGTGATAATTAATTTTCGGCATGGTGTAATAACTTTTTATATACGAACTTCCCCACCTCTTTTTGTACCCGATATTATTACATGTTGAACATGTAATAATACCCGGTACAAAAAAGGGCGTAGATGTTCGTTCAAGGCTTAAACTGAGTTTAATTAACCCATTTCTTACAATGATTTATTATTTATATAAATACCTAAATATGTTTACTTTTTTGCAGATCTTGGTAAATTTTTGTCATATATTTTATGTCTTTATGATACAGAAACTGTGTCATAAAATTGAGTCAAAAGGAATTTACTGTTACGAAAATGTTAAATTTTTATTTTATATAATAACTTAAAATTTTAAATATATTTCAAATGTGAAAAAAATAATGTGACGTCTAAGATTTGAACTACAAAGATTCTTCTAACCTAACGGGGTGGTACATTGACCAAATTACTTATATATACAGTAACCTTGTTGTTTGAAAGATGGGATCAGGGTTTGAATGGGAAACGCTAAACGCTAATGGCGCTATATCAGGTAGTTCTTATTTGTTGATGAATTGTTTATAATGTTGACGCAATGAATAATTCGAAGTTTTCAACATCGAGCACCGAACGCAACATTCTCAAAAATCCATAAAAACCGCAACATTTTCTACCTTTCTTCAGTTTTCAAAGATTTTAACCCTTAAGGACTAGTTTATCGGTAATAACTAAAGACTATTTTTTTAAAGTAAATAAAAACTTGTCATTCAGGGTTAAAATCTCCAAAAACTGAAAAAAGGTAGAAATTGCGTTATTTTTTATTTTTTACAAGGCGATTTCGGCGCGTGAGATTGAAAACTTGGATTATTCATTGGGCCAACATCATAAACAACTCATCAAAACATCCGAACTACCGAATTTAGCGCAAGCTATGATATACTCGTATATGTATACATTTTTTGATTTAAAAATATTTTTATATGTACAGGAATCCCTCATACTGTTATTTAAAAATTAATTCCTGATTTTGTAATATCTGAATACGAAACAGAAGTTATTACGCCTGAATACTAAAATAATTAAATAAATAAAACATAATTGAATTTAATATGATTCTTTTTAAACATCCTAATAAATTTGACTTAGTATTTAGTATTAATTTTAACAAGAATTGATTACAATATTTAAAATAATTGATTAAATAAGAAATAAATAATGTTTTAGTTAAAATTTGACATAAATATTATTCAAACTAATCAATTTTGTGTTAAATATTAATAATCTTTTGAGCAATAAAATAATAAGACAATAAGAATACATTCAACTAAGTACAACGTCGTATTCATATATTTATATACAAACAAAAAATAAACATTTATTATTTATTAAAGTTGTGGGTAATTTAACATAAAATTAAAAGAAAAATTGTATAATAAATATTGTACAATAATATTCACATGCAGTGAGTATTATATAGTTTTGACAAATTACCTTAAAAGATATAATTTCCCTCTGAATATGAAACACTTAAGTCGTTGAGATCTCAGCATGTAACCATGTTGATTTTAAAATGATACAACTTTGATAATCATAAGTACACTGCTTTGTCGTTATTTTTTTTCTCTTATGTATAGTATCTATCTATACAGACGAAGAAGAACTCCTCATAAGTGTATATATAGGATTGTGCCGAGGAACAGCGGTATCTTTCTCGTATAAACGTTGATCATGGGTCAACAATATAATGATGATACAGTCAGTGGTCATTCTTGATTCTTTTATTCTTTGTATAGTGTAAAGGGTCATTAAATATTCATTTATTTTATTTCTTCATATTTTTTGTTTGTTTTGGTTGAAGGTAATTGAAGATTAAATGTTATAGGAATTTGAAATAATTCGCAAGTTCTTTTCGATATTGGCGTTTTTCCTAATTTTACTTGAGTAAGCTTCACCCATATAGGCGCAGGTCTTTTAAACCATTCTTTTATACTCAAGCATTTTTCCCCATATAGGTAAATATTTTACGTATTAATTTTGGAACTTGAAATTTATTCAGGTTACTTAGCCCCCGACGCTCCATCAAAATCAAGGTTTGAACAATTTTCATACATTGATCCATTCATAAAAACTCTAAGCGGATTTAGAGTGATTCTAACAAGAGTTTCGAAGCAGATAAGTCTTGTATATTTAGGAAAAAGTTTTGGATAAAAAAATTTGGGATTATATAAGGCCGGTGATACTGAATTACACAGAAAAATTATTAGGTATATTAGGGGGTCCAAATTGTTCAGATCTTCTCAGAATTATACTATTTATTTAAATATACAGTGTATGCAAGAACATTGTGTCACATACATATATTCCTATTTTTGTTGCTAGTAATTCGATATTTTGCACTATTTTTACGATATGTGTGTTATTGTCTTGAGTTAAACTTCAAATTTGAGAAGTTACTTCCAAATTTATTACAATTTCACCATAAGTTCGATGAAATCGAATAAAATTGGGCGGTGATAGATAAAATTAATGTTTTGAACTTTTATGACTCGATCGAGTTTAAAAAACATTTTTTTTTTCGTAGCGAAGTTTTGTTCGATTTTATTGAAATAGATGCCCCAAATTAGTATAATTAAACAATTATTTCCAAAAATCAATATTTACCAAAAATCATAGAGGAGAAATATTGAAATATTGAAATAGTGAAATTTGGATTTTAAAATCTTATAGATCTTTAATCTTCGACAAACTTAAGAATGCTTGGTGGATGTTCAATAGCTTAGAGCTCCTCTTAGTTGAGATGTTTGCGAATTGTCTGCCTCGGATTGGTAAGAAACAATACCGCCCATCTAATTTCACTTCTAAATTTCAACAATAATCTAAAAAATCGACCAAAAACGTATACGATTTAATAACCAATAAGTACGACATAAAGATTCAGAGCACAATTTTGAGGAGCGTCAAATCTGAATTCTGACAATTCAGTTTTGCTGCTTCTCTAAAACTCAATGTAAAATGATTTTGAAAGCTGTTTAACTTTACAAATTGATTGCCGCTGTTATTAAACATATTCTCAATGAAATTCAAGAAAATAATACAGCCTAAAGAAACATTATTTTATAAATTGATTATAAATTATTCTAAAAAAAAACTTAAAGATTTAAAGAACGAATAAAATGAAATAAATTGATTTTTTTTATATAAAATATAGAAAAATAAGTGATATTTTAAATTGCCATTTATTTTTTATAAATTTTGTACTTTAGATATCACTTATAAAAATAACACTATATATTTATTTTGTAAGTACATTGTAAATGATTTTTGAAAAAAATAAAACTTTTTAAATACACTCCATAAAAAGAAAAATTGATCAAAAACTATTTAGAAAGAATTCACATCACAAACTCAAGCAACAAGTTAAGCGAATGTTGATATTTTGTGTAGACAGCATACAGACACTACACGTATATTTTTAACATACGCGAGTACAGTGATAATTCTTTATAGCGATATCGAAGAAACTATTCATACACCCTCATGTTTTATGACCGATTATATTTACTATTTACTATGAGCATTGTCGTAATAATCATTACTACCCTACTCACAACTGTCTAACTCTAGGCCCTAGGGTAGCTATTTATTTTTTAATTTAATTTTTATAAAATTACTAGCCGTATGGGTTTTTTGACACGGGATTACCGATGGGATTTCCCACACGAGATGGGAATGAATTGGCCCGATGGGAATTCCCATCGGCAACATCTCAAGACCCATCCGACTTTCGTTAAATGTAAAGAGTCTAAATGTCAACTTCTACGTTACTAACTTAAAAAATGACTTCCTATACAAACTTTCGTTCTTTATTTCCTTCCTTAGAGGATGAATTTTCTAAAACGCTGATACAACTGACTTCTATTTATAAACAGAAGCCTAAACACTAACTACCACGTTTCTTACTTGATAAACGACGCACTTCTAACTTTTGTCCCTTATTTTACAAAAACTTGAATGCAAGGAACTTCTGTGCAAAATTTTTAGCTTCTAGACCCATCGGTTTAGGCCTGTGCGTTGCCATTCAGTCAATAAAGATTTATTAAAAAAATGTATTTCTATGGATACAATTTATTCGGAAAAAAATAATATTAAACAAACAATGAATGTTTTGAACCATATCTTCGAACAGACAACCCGCAGTACACTGTACTAAAAACTAATTATATTGTTTGTAAAAACTGTTCGTGATAGAAAGTTTTCAATTCTGATAATTTTTCTTCAATCTAAACCTTATTGGCTAAATTCGTGTTTTTATTGAAATTTTTCTCAGCGATACTTTTGGAGGTTCATCAAAAGAAATTATTATATATTCTTGAAATGGTACTTCAAAAAGCTTTTAATTGGAACCCCACACAATAATCTTTTTTTTTTAAGTTTTCTCTTTAGTTTTAACCACCAAAACAAACCCATTCAGTTATGCCTGTATAGATAGATAGATACATCTTGGGATCTTAAAAGTATTGCACTTCGACCATATGGCCCATTATGCTCCTCCTTATACTTCAGTCCGACGAGATTCGCTTCTCCCATATGTTGGCAATAGCCAGGAGTTTGCTTATCAGGTCTTTCTGAAGGTTCATACATTCGGGGTGAGATGCACCGAATATCCTGTATCTGCTATAACCTAGAGGTTCGAAGTCAAAGATAATGTGGCTGGATGTTTCTTCCTCCTTGCCACACAATCTGCACATAATGGACCCTTTATAGAGTCCCATTGTGTGCAAATACTTGCGCAGGAGATAATGCTTGGTAATGAATCCGGTAACCCTTCGCAGTTGCATCCTGTTCAAACTCAGTGCATCGAGAGGTAGCCTCTTGGTTGCACTCTGAAGCAGTACCTTCCCGAGCTCCTGCCGCGATACTTTTTCCCAGTGATCAATAAATATACTAACAACTTTTATTCTAAACATTTTCCCAAAAACAAATAGGGTGCAAATCAACAAAATATTTTTGAAAAAAGAACGCTACTTTTCTGGCTCATGGTATAGCTGTCACTATGAATAATTTTGACTATATAAACGATGTTCTTTTTGCAGTTTTTGATCCATCATTGGGTTTCTGTTGTATTGGACTGAATACACAGCTGCTGCCGTTGTTGCTGCTATTCCCAATTTTTACTGAATCACTTTTATTTCTGAAATCACTGCACACACTTGAACTTATAGTAGTAGAGTGTGTGTGTGTTTTTTTTTTGGGTCTTGTGTGTAGAAGTATAGTAGTTAAAGAATGGATCATCGATGATGGTATTCGATCAAACATTTTTTAAACATATGTATCACAAAGATATTTTGTTGGTATTTCATTTTTGAAATTTCAAATTTAAAAACTTCTGTATAGGTTTGTTTTATTTGTGAGGTTTTTTGTTTCGTGTGTGTATTTCTCGTTTTTGACTTTAATATAACAAACTGTTTACATTTAAAATACATTGTTTACATTGTTTTTGATATTCATTGATATTAAATGGTTTCTTCTCTTTGTTCGTATGAGCCAAAATAATCTTGTTTATGATTTATGGATATTTTTTACTGAAATATATTACTATTTTCTATCATTGAGTCATAGTTTAGGAACTTTTTGAAACTAAATATCTTTATATGACTTTCTAGGATTTTGATAGTTTTTTTTTTCTAGGAAAGTAAACCGTCTTAGGCTTTTTTACCAAACACAGGGAGTCCATCTCCTAAGCCTCTTTCCTCTACCTCATCTGTTTCATTTCGTCTAGCAATGCGATCATTATGGAACCCACCCATCATCTTTACGAATGACATGAACCATTATCTTTACTTGAATTTTGACCGAACGGTAGATTATGAATCTAATTCTTGTTCTGTAAGATCGTTGTGTCAGAAAGTGAAAGGCCGAGTAATCCGTGTTGTTACAGTTTAACGGTTTTCTAGTCCGAGAAACTCCGTGATGTCTTCCAACCCCATGAGAGATAGATGCCGTTTGAGTCTGCAGGATCGCATGTTGTTTGAAATATATGGGAGCTAGTGAGACTATTGGAGTTTATTGTAACCTTCTATCATATTTAGTATTTGCCACGAGTATTTGTTTTTGCACTGTAAAAGCTATAGAAGTAAAAATTCCTGACTCTGAGATTATCATAATTGTTTTTTTAAAATTTTAATGAGTATTGACTTCACTGTTTACTCTGGTCTATTCTCTCTGGTTCAAAATTTTTAAAGAAATGTTATTCTCTGAATTCTGACTACCTTTCTATATTTTCCTTTATTATTTAACTTTTGATAAGCTATTAAGAATGGCTCTATGTTTCCAAGGATTATAACAGAACACACAAAGCTCTAATCCTGTGAGATATGTATTGTTTACAAAAATATTGCATTCACCTCGCAAATCTAAATATAGCTAGCATAAAAAGGAATTTTAATGTTTTCTGTCTATGATTTTATAGTCTGCGAAGCAATAATCCTAGCTATTCTTACGTAGGCAAATTCATGAAATTTTTTGCATGCAACTAGCAACCAAGGTCAGTTTTTGGCTGAAGAAGAAAAACAGATTCAAAAAAGAAAATTTTTTGTATTTCTCTGTTATTTTTTCGATAGACCTTTTAATTAAGATATTTAATTAAAAAATTCTTGCATCAAAATAATTTCGTATTTTTTAAAACAATGTTACAAATGATATCAAATGTAAACGAAATAAGTAATAAAATCAAAAAATCAAAAAAAATGTCGATACTACTTGGATTCGATTGTAGTAGTAGTAGACTTTTGTTGTTTGGATTTATTTTTTTATTTTTCAATTTTTTGTATTGTATTTATTGATAGCGCCCTCTATTTGATATTAAGTATGTAATGGCTTTGTACAAAGTTACCTGTTTTTGGTTTTATACATTTTTTATATATGTTTGAAAATTTTTACAAACATAAATATTATTTTGACATCAATTCTTAACTATATATATAAGAGATGACGGTCTGTTTGTCTGTCCATTCAAGTTTGGTCCAAGTCCCCATATTATATAAGTACAAATAATATATTTAAAAAAAATTATATATTAATGTAGTATTGTTTTTGAAAACGAATAGATCGAATTTTTTCTTGGTTTTGGATTTTATATGTTTGTTCTTTAATCTTGTTTAGTAAAATTTTTTGTACAAATCAAATCAATGAGGATAATACCAATACTCCCCTGAGGTTTTTATTCCTCGATTTATGTGGATTGAGAGAAAGGATACCTGCTTGAGTATACGGGATGGGGACTATCGGAGAAAAGTTAAGCAATTTAAGATTAGCGTAACCGATCATCATTTACGTCTCTAAGGACAGCAGCTCCCTCTTAAATCTGAAATCCGGTAAGATGAGTGACCATTTAAGGTTTTAAAGGATTTTTCCATAGACTGACACATTTGCTGCTTGGGGGGGAGGTGGTAGGTTAGCGTTTCCACAGATACCAAAGAGAGAACACTTAGTAGCGGAAGTATTTATTGAATACAATAGCTCATGAGCCTTCTCTTTCTGCCCTTATTCTATAATACTATTTTTTGGAAGAGCTTTTCACCATGCTTCAGTAATATTGACAAATATGGAAGAAATAATAAACTGCAAACGTTGGTCTCTACTAAGATAACTAAACAACTTTTAAGTCCATCTTTTAAATATACTCACCAAAAGATAGAATGTCCCAGAATTTACACGAACTCTGCTGACAAGAATTGAATATGGATTGCAACGGCTAGACTATATATTCAAATTACAAAAGGTAAAGTCCATCCGTCTTGAGTGACTAGTTGCGTAATTGGGTAGAAAATAAAACAATGAAAAAGGTTGCAATCAAATCAAACTTAAAAAATTCAGGTTTAAACACGCCAGAGCAGGTTGGCACGTAGATGAAAGTCTAGATAACGCCAAACTTCACATTGGTAACTAGACTAGATCTGTACGCAATAGAGATAACATCTTCCATCAGAAAACAACAACATTTCTTAACAAATAGGAAGATGAGAACACGCAAAAAAAAACACCCAACTTGGAATTGCGACAAATATACTTTTAGGTGTACAGAATATGGAGATACGGATCTCAAACAGGAAGAATGAGGAACCATACTAACGTTTTCAAAAAAAATAAGAATCTACCACCGAGAACAGGGAGTATGAATCTTATTTAAGATACTCTGGAAGAGTTTGATAAGGGGTGGAAAATTCAAAAGGATGGCGGAAAAGAAGTTTATAGACTTACTTGCCTAACTTGAGCCTGCTCTTCCAATACCACTTCTATATAAGGACGAATGATATACAGAAATAATATTTTAATATAGTATTGTTTTTCGAAAACGAATCGATCTAATTTTTTATACTTTGGTTCTTATATTTATAGTGGATTCAAATCCTCTGTACACAAGTTTTGATTCTTTAAATCTTGTTTGGTATATTTTTTTGTATCTGTGCATTTCTTGATTTCGTTATGTTGATTTGTGTTATGCGGTTATGCACACTGCTCAGTGTAGTTGGTTGCATCATTATTGTCACAAATGGGTAGGTTTTTGGTGTATGAATATTTATGAAGTAACTGTAAATATTTTCTATAATATATGTGAGAGAGAGGCCCATTTTTTTGTTTTATTTTTGAGTGCTGCTTGCTGCCTATTCTTAGACTTCAATCAAAATCTATCAATTAAATAAGAATTATTTATTTAATTTTTACCAATTATAATTTAAGTAGGTAAATTGTATATTTGGTTGATAATATTTTAAATTTATTCCTGTTTTTTCGTGTTTGTTTATATTCAGTTTGTTCCGTTCAAATTTTCTATGCTATTGCACTAGACCATATAGTCTTCTTTAGTGCAATATATATGTCCCAAGGTTACGCTTCGTAACCATCAACAAACGTTGTATTCATTATTAAATTCATTATTATTTTTCTAGGCTAATATTGACCCCCAAAGAGTACGAAAATCGGGTTTATTTTAACGTCCGACCAACACAATTCAAAATTTTGCCTTCTCAATTCATACAGTTTGGTATTTTAGCACTATGGGTCTGATACCTTGAAAACCGTTAATCGTATCGTATTTTAACCAACGCCATCGTTTTCGGTAGTTCCAAATTAGTTTAAAACGAAGTTTTTATCAAAATCGGGGACATAAAATTTTCCTCCAATTTTAGCGATTTCTTTAAGGGGTACCCCTTGGTAAAAATGTGAAAAAAGTGAAGAAAATTTGTATCCTCGATTTTAATAACAATCATTTTCTAGGCTAATATCGACCCAAACAGTACGAAAATCGGGTTCATTTTAACGTCCGACCAACACATTTCAAAATTTTGCCTTCTCAATTCATACAGTTTGGAATTTTAGCACTATGGGTCTGATACCTTGAAAACCGTTAATCGTATCGTATTTTAACCAACGCCATCGTTTTCGGTAGTTCCAAATTAGTTTAAAACGAAGTTTTTATCAAAATCGGGGACATAAAATTTTCCTCCAATTTTAGCGATTTCTTTAAGGGGTACCCCTTGGTAAAAATTTGAAAAAAGTGAAGAAAATTTGTATCCTCGATTTTAATAACAATCATTTTCTAGGCTAATATCGACCCAAACAGTACGAAAATCGGGTTCATTTTAACGCCCGACCAACACATTTCAAAATTTTGCCTTCTCAATTCATACAGTTTGGAATTTTAGCACTATGGGTCTGATACCTTGAAAACCGTTAATCGTATCGTATTTTAACCAACGCCATCGTTTTCGGTAGTTCCAAATTAGTTTAAAACGAAGTTTTTATCAAAATCGGGAACATAAAATTTTCCTCCAATTTTAGCGATTTCTTTAAGGGGTACCCCTTTAAAAATGTGAAAAAAGTGAAGAAAATTTGTATCCTCGATTTTAATAACAATCATTTTCTAGGCTAATATCACCCAAACAGTACGAAAATCGGGTTCATTTTAACGCCCGACCAACACATTTCAAAATTTTGCCTTCTCAATTCATACAGTTTGGAGTTTTAGCACTATGGGTCTGATACCTTGAAAACCGTTAATCGTATCGTATTTTAACCAACGCCATCGTTTTCGGTAGTTCCAAATTAGTTTAAAACGAAGTTTTTATCAAAATCGGGGACATAAAATTTTCCTCCAATTTTAGCGATTTCTTTAAGGGGTACCCCTTGGTAAAAATGTGAAAAAAGTGAAGAAAATTTTTATCCTCGATTTTAATAACAATCATTTTCTAGGCTAATAATGACCCAAACAGTACGAAAATCGGGTTCATTTTAACGTCCGACCAACACATTTCAAAATTTTGCCATCTCAATTCATACAGTTTGGAATTTTAGCATTATGGGTCTGATAACTTGAAAACCGTTAATCGTATCGTATTTTAAATATATATATATATATATGTATATATATATATATATATATATATATATATATATATATATATATATATATATATATATATATATATATATATATATATATATATATATATATATATATATTTAGCTTTCATATAAATGCGGATGAAGTCGCGGGAAACAACTAGTATTTCATAAAAGGAGAATCTAAAGAATATGAATTAACCAAACAAAAAAATTGCATCAAAGTGATCTTTGATCAATGTATAAAGATTTCATTTGATATTTCGTATTTTCTTTATATAAATTATTTAAAAGTTTAAAAGACTATAATATAAGTGATAAAAGGAATTTATTTTGTAAATTGTAGTGTTTATATATTTCTCTTGTGTCTCTCTATATAATATACAAAACAACAAACCTGCAACATTGATTTTATTATGTCTTTTTAAGGGTGTCATTATGTCATTACATTGGTGCCAACATTAAATAAATCGTCTATACACACACACAACATTATGTGTTTTTTTTGTCTTCTAATCTTTAAAAGACTATCAACTATATAATACCAAACAGTCGAAAGACTATTTAATTTTCAAAAAAAAAAACTAAACATATAATTTTTATATTTAAAAAGCGATTTTTTTGTCTATGATACGTTAGAGTTAAAGAATATCATTTTTGTATAACTACAATTATTTAATTTAGAAAAATACACGGCGTTGTACACTCTCACCTATTATTAAATTAGAATTTTTGTTGGACAAAAATACAGTTATCTTTGTGATGATGATGTTAATAATACTCGACTTCTAATGTCGGAGTCGTTTAAGTTGTTATTTTTTTTTTTGGTAAAATGTTTTTGTCTAAATAATTGGTTTTTATGTCTCTTTTAATAATAGTAGTTGAAATGAACATGAAATCAAAGTTAATAGCGAATGTTTAGATGGTTTGTAATTATGTTTTTAAAAATAGCGTTTAATTTTTTGTACTTTTTGTTTTGTTCACAAAAAATAGGAAAAAAATTTATTTTTATGTCTGTGATAAATAATATTAAGTTAAGTGTCGTTTAGTGAAGATTATGTTAAAAGAAAAAGAAACGTTTTATTAAAAACGTATTAATAGTTTGACATTATTCATAATTAATTGTCTAAATAGTAAATATTAGATTTTTCAAGAGTTTATATGTATCTCATTGTACAAATATTATTGTATAAATGTCCTCAGGCGTTGGTATACAAAAAACCAAAATAAATTATGTAGAAATTTTCCCATCAAAGTATATAACTTCTTCAATTCCCACTAGATATCTATTTTCTTCCATATCGCATAGCTAAATATTATTTATTTGTCTAGAAACACAGACGTGGTCTGATAAAACGATACGAAATGAAATTTTTAATTAAACAAAAAAATGTGAATTCGACTTTATAGACCCATATTTTTTATCCCGGTGTATATAATATATAGGTATACAACGGTATATTAATTTTAATCCCGACTTTGTAACGGTTGAAAATATTGATCGCAGAAAAAAACATTTAGTATAGATGAGTCAATTTTAATTATAAGTCAATTTTAAACAAATTAGCCCGTCTGTCAAGTACGTGAACGGGCAAAGTCAGACCGTGCTTTTTCATACATACATATGAAAAACTAGCGACCCCCTAAGATTCGCGCGGATTCGTTCTGCAAATGTGGCGTTATAAAGTTTCTTCTAATGCATCTCCTAATGTAATTAATATGTTAATTAATACTATGTTGATCAAATTAGCTTCGCAAGTAAACCATAATTATTTTTTTACAACTCATTATTTTTTAACCAGTGACGTAGCTACATGGGGTGTTACAGGTTGCCGTAATCGGAGTCTCTTAACTCTGGGGACCTCATATTTCCGTGTCAACTATTTGCAGTAGTTTGTAGCTATGTCAGATAAAGGTTTATGCGAAAATTCTAAGAAATTAGTCGAACGTTAAGAGCAAGCCATCAGTGACAAATTTCATGAACAATTGTTGTCTCTCCGTGCTTATCTCGAAAATCGTAGAAAACAACTTCAATCTGTGAAACAGCTCGAACATTTGTTGTTAATGAATAATAATCCATTTTTCAGGTAGTTTTCCGGATGTTTGCACTGCCTTAATGTTATTTTTAACAATTTCCGTCACTGTTGCTTCAGCTGAATGTTTGAAATTAAAAATAGAACACGAAATTGCTAATGCTGTAAGACATAATCTTGATGCCGTCATAAAAATGTTTGCTGAAGCAAAAGTCCGGCATATGTCATTTTAAAGTTTATTTTCCGCGATCGTCATTTTGTTTACTAACTATAAATTTTAAAGAAAAATCAAATAGTATATTGTACTATTTAAAGATAAAGATTGCCCATTATTATTATTTTTGTAAACCTCAATCTATCCATTATTAGTATGGTTTACCATTCGGATATTATACCAACGAAAGTGACTAGAGTTTATTTAATTTGACATTTAAGTAATATGTCTGAACATTGATAACATTCTTTGACATCAAATGCTTAATATGAAAATTCATATACATCGAGCCCACGATCTCTAGGCTCGCAGATGTCGTGGGTCGATTCCCATCCTAGATAGGTATGATTTTTCATATCAAGCGTTTGATGTCCAAGAATATTCACTTTCCCTTGACTAACTTTAAAAACAAAACATAATTAACTCAACAACAAAATTAATAGTTAACTATGGTTGTTTATAGCAACGATTTAAGATGGAATATGAAAACATTGCGAGGAAGGAATTATCTACGCTGTGTGGTTAAACAAATCATAGTGCAATAAATATATTGCTAGCTATTCTCAATCAGTGTCGAATAAAATCTTGTTTAATGTTTGAGATTGTGTTTGACATAACTCTAATTATAATTGTGTGTAACAATAATTCTTTTGACTCCACAACTCATTCATTTGCCGTCTGCATTAACACATTACTCAGTGGAATACGATTTCGATTTAGAAAACTTTACGCAACTTTCTATACGCATACCTGCATCAATTATTCAACATTTTATGTCAGGTTGCGGACGATAAAATAAATATAAAAACTACATAAATTTAACAGAACAAAAAAAAAAAAGAAAACAAATACTCACGTATATGATTTATGACAAACAAACAAAAACAGAAAATATAATAATTTAATTAGGTACATAAAATAATTTGTATTATATACAAGCACCACATTAAAATCACAAAATAATCATAATATATATAATATATATATATATATATATATATATATATACAATATTATTTTTCAACTGAATGTTTTATAAACTGCTACTGAAAAATCATTGATGTATGGATCGTTTTTTTGTGTATAAGAAGACATGTATGGATCTCTAGTAATTTTATACGAGGGGACAATGAAAACGGATCTGATTAAAGGTTTAGAACTGTCCCAATCTCTATATATTTACTATTTCAATTATATACGTTTTGGTATCAAAAGGGTATCATCACAAAGAATTTGCTAATCGTAATTATTCTCCGGGGATATAAACGACTATTAAAAATTCACCAAATTAGCGACGCGTAAATAAATTTAAGTGTCATATTTGTAGCTACTTTAATTTACGTACTGTTTATTTTCTAAGTTCTTACAAAATTTCATGTCATGAACTTTCGTAGGCAATACCAAGACACTCAATTTCTATGGTATCGCGTTTCTCTTAAAAATTGTAGATTGAACCTTGATATAATAATAATAATAATAGTAGGGTTTAACCTCCGTTTTTGGGACACGACGGTCTATAACAGAAGCCATCCACATCATTATTTTTCAACCTTTATTTATTAATTTTTTTTTACATTACATTTTTCTGACGTGAGTGGAGGATCAGGAATTCGTATGCAGATTAGGAATGGGTAGGTGTGCGGCTGCTGCCAACTTTTGATAGGAACTATGCCGATATTCATCTGGAGTTCGTTCTTGTCCATACGCCGACAGTTTAATCAATCACCCGACTCATTATTTTTTTTTTTTAATTGATAAACTGCCGGTGACAAACAACCTTGATATTTAAGCGTCAAATATAGAGTACAAACGGGAAAATTAGAAAAAACAAATGAAAAAAATTACAACTAACTGAGTTACTTACATACCTGGTATATACTGCGTTTATGAAAACAGTTTTAAACAAAATTTGTTTATTTTTAAAACAAGAACAATTTGTTTGTTTTTAAATTGTTTTCTAATACTAGATGAGAGAGTAGTAGGCTACCGAGAGCAAGCGAGCGCACGAGTGTTTTCGCATCTCACTTGCGCGGTAGAACTGTAGAACGCCCCTGATTGGCTGTCTTATTTTAATTAATAATTAATTACCAATGCGTCTGATTAAAAAATGGTAAAGGACTTTTCGTCTCAGAATTCAATTTTCTTTCCAAACCTTTAGTTGTATCCGTCACTTACGACACACCCAGTATAAATATATTTGAAACTCCCTATAAAATTATCATTCACTTTAAAACTTGATATTGTTTTAAGTATATCAAAATCTAATAAATAAAAAGATATTTTGAAAAGATATATTTCGTCGATCGTTTTTCGATTTATATAAATTAATTGCATGCAAAACTTTGGTTAGTCATGCCAGAGAAGTTTAACTTTTACATCGCGTTCATAATTACATATATGTTATTATTCGTACTCTTAACTGTAAAATACCTTGCAATGAATCCGGACATGATTATGTGTAAAAAAAAAGACAGTGCCACAAGTGTATTACAGTAAATTGAAGTATTTTATAGGTACGTAAATGCTTTAAAAAATGAATTAAAATGATGCACGTATGATATGTAGTGCGTACGCAAGCATATATACGATATTATTGTATATGAATGTATGAATAAATATATAACATATACCAAAACATAAAAAGTTATTGAATAACAATACAGAAGTCATATTAAATATGATAATTATGCATAAATATATTGGACGATGATACAGATCTGACTGAATTGATTACTCGTCGTCCGAGTTGGGAGCTGGCTACTGCTGAATCAACCAGCAACAACTACTTGTACATACTTTTAATACTTATACTTATCTTGTGAATGGATTATGTTTTAATATTATTCTTAATAATTGATATCAGATAAATTTGTATTCCGGTCGGCAGTTTTACGTTTTCTCAGCAGTTTTTACATTTCTCCAAAGTTTTACGTTTTTTCAACGAAAAACACACTTTTTTGAATTCCTTTTGTTTTGAGTTGAACGAAAAAATGCATGTTCTCTTCAAAATATGAATTTCAGATTAAACTAATTTTGTGTTGCATGTAAAATATAGAGAGATAGTTATTCGAATAATAAAACTTGTACCACAATATTGGAAACAAACTTGTATATTATAAATTTTATTGACAAATATAAATAAAAACAAGTAATGCAACAACTACTGAGTTAATTGTTTGAACACTCAGTATATACTGAGTTTATGGACAAATTTTTTCAAACAAAAGTTGTTTATTTTAAAGAGAAGATGATTTTTTGTTATTAAATTTTTGTTCTATCTCTTACGGATTCAAAGATAGGCAGTTTTGCCCGTTTTGCCCAAACATGGTCCGATTTTGCCCATTAAAGAACTTGACCTTACTTTTTTGCTCTAGAGTACAGAAAAAAATTCCAGTTCGTTATCTGTTTTCGTTCTGGAGTTATCGTGTTCACAGACGGACAGAGACAGACGGACATGCGGAAATGAACTAATTTTTTCTGCGATCAATATTTTCAAGCGTTAAAAAGTCGGAACTAAACTTAATATACCATGTATATTTACAATATGCTGGGTATAAATACCCGCCTATATCCCAGTATTTCGATTGCAACGTAATCATTGTCAGCAGGATAATGGTGAACCAGAAATGAAATTCAAACTAAAAAATTCATTAAATGTGTTTCAAAAATTTGTTTTTCCTCAAGGCTTGATTTTTTTTCTACAGTGTGTTATACAAAATTTTCCTTCTGGTGAAGACGGCATTGGGTATAGGGTGTATTAAGTATCCCCGGTATATATGATCCATGTGTCAACACGATAACTCAAAAATGAAAAGAGATGACGACCAGAAATTTTATGTGTTTGTTCTAGAGCTAAAAAGTAATTTCAAGTTAATGAAGGGACAAAATCGGACCGAACCTTCTCTCTCCAGGGATGTAAATATCCATCTTTGAAACCGTAAGAGATAGAACAAAAATTAAAACAGAAAAAATGGTCATAAGTTTAAATGGTATAAGTTTTATTATTTGAATAACTATAAATGGGAATAATATTAGATCATCAGGGTGAGAAACAACCTGGCAAACCTTGAAAATCTTGAAATGTCAGAGAACTCTTGTATCAGTCAGGGTAAATGACAAAAACACCTGCAGACACAAGAAAGTGTTGACATGTTGATTTAAATGAATTGTAACTGAAAATAATTCAATCGTATTGATCATCTCAAAAAAATAAAATAAAACAAGTGAAAATAAGAACTAACTGTGTAAATTGCTCAAATACCTTGTGTATACTGAGATCATTACCACACACACAAAGATTAAAAAAAAAACAATGCAGTGTGTGTGCTATATAGATATATGCTTTTGTAATTAAGATATAGATACAGATGTTTGAGCTGAAATTGTGACATAATCTATTCAGTTTATGAAAAGTGTCAAACAAAAGTTATTTGTTTTAAAGAAGAAACATTTTTTGTCCATAAATATTTTCCAATATTTTGTGGTTTCAAGATAGATATTATGTTTTTTTGGCGGGGGATGCACGGGCCGATTTTGCCCATTCAGAAACTTAATTGTTACATTTTAGCTGTAGAACACACAAAATTTTAGCTCTTTTGTGAACACCTATATCTAAAAGTTTTTCGGCGATAAATTTAGCAATCTTTACAAAGTCAGCAACCTTATATATATTTTATGCATATATACATTTTGAAGTCGATACGATACCTCCTAAAATTATATAAAACATAATTTTTTTTTCTGTCTTAAATAGTTTTTACTGTAATTATGTAAAAAATTGAATGTTTAAAAAATTAAACATATTAATCTTAAGATCATTATCTTTGATAAATTTTTTTGACTCCCGAAAAAACTGTAACGAATTAAAACATAAAAATACTATATAATCCGATGTTAAAACCATGACGGTTTGTGCCACTGGAGGGTGGATTAAAACTGGTCATTACTTTTTATTTTTATTTTTTGGAAGATGTATTTTAAACTTTCAATATAGACAGTTTTATATATAGATAACATTACATTTTGTATAAAGGAGAATATTCAAATCTTAAATCAAAAAGAAGAAAAAAAAATTATTAATATACTCTGAGCGAGCGCCTACTTAATTTTACATATAGGTATAAAGTATAAGCGAACAGGCAGCAGCACTAAGCGATCAAGCGATCATCTCTTCAACATCAATAATAAAGCAAGCACAAGCAACGTCCAAAAACAGTTTAATAATGTAACAGAAGCTGATAAAAATAAAAAATATATATTAAATGAAACGCCCAAAGAAACAACAGAAAATTATTTTTTATTTTTATTTTTATAATAATTATTGGATGAGTAAATCTTGTTATCTGAACAGAATTTTTATACGAGCGATTTATTTTTGAACGATTGGTTGAACTAAAAAGAGTAGTAAATTTGTAGATGCGTTTCATATACGATGCGTTTCATATAGCTGAAAAGGCCAGTGTTGCCTGGGCATAAAAAATTTTTCGTGGAGACTGTATAAGAATTATTTTTTTCTAAATTATGACAATTTAAAACGTCAATTTTTTTAAATATGTTAAATTTATTAAGAAATATTTTATTTCCAAACTTTTGAAAATACAGGTATCTATAGAAGCTATAAACTATATTATAGAACTAGCCATCAAAAAAGACTATAAATTTGGACGAAACGAAATAAAATTTTCCCGAAATTTTTTTACAGCCCTTCATACCGGAATTTTATTGGATCAATCTCCATATTAATATTTCTATTTTATATTACGTAGTTTTATTTTTTCGTCTTATTTTATTCCAACTGAAAATGATCAAAATATGTCAAAATAAGTGTAAAAATATGGGTTTTTCCATAAGAATAATGCATTAAAACTCGAACTTTAACATTAAATAATTAATGTATGACCCTCGTAAACCCCCCCCCCCCCCTCTGGAGTTTTATAATTGATTTATATGCACTTCAACTACATGTAAACAAAAAATCAACCCTTAATCTTTTTGAAGCTTCAGTGCTCGTACATCCTTAAAGCTGTTAAACAGTTTAAACTACGTATGTTGGTTTCATTCAAATGTTGAATCAACTTTAACTTTGCAACCTAATTTCCATCTACACCTAGTAACCTGTATGGGAATACAATAAATATATCAACCTCATGGGTATAAAATAATATAATTCCATCGAGAGGATCTTTTAATGGAATTCAAATATATCCCATAAAACAGCAATAAGAAATTTTGGTGGAAGTGTCGTGAAAAGTTATGAGGTATTATAAGTCTTAAAGACATTAATTAAATAATAGTGAATATATCGTATCGTATTAAATGTTAGCTTGTAAAAAAACATAACGCTTTTTTTGTTAACACAAGATTTTAGTACCCATCAAATTGTCGTATCGGAGGCTTTAAATGAAATTGATTCTTAAGGAGGAAACTTCAAAAAACCATAAAATTTAGACAATTTTCAAATGATTAAATACTTTTTTTTGGTTTTTATGTTTTTAGCGAAAAGTTTTTCTTTTTAATTTTGGTATAGCCCACAACAATCCGATCATCGCACATATCCTACATACACGGATAAGAGTATTTGCTATTTTATCAAAATGTAATACTATTTTATTTTATTTTTTTTGTAAAAAAAAAACTATCTTGTTCAAGTTATGCTCTGGTTATAATAAATTACACGGTTTAATACAACTTGCAATGTGTGTGTAGGTACCCTGTATATATAGGTACCTGTATGTATATACAATATATTTTTATATAATTAATTAAATTAATTAAAGAGAGATTTTTTTTTCGAAACAAATAAATTTTAAAAGGAGTGACAGTTGGAATTTAATTTCATGGTCATTGATTGTTTTAAAACATTTTATATGAAATAAAATTTAACAAAAAATTTACTAGCATAATATTTTTTAGCCAAAAATTTATAATAATTTTGTGTATAATATATATATATCTATATATATATATATATATATATATATATATATATATATATATATATATATATATATATATATATATATATATATATATATATTTACAGTTAAGTTTTTGAATAATGAAGGATAACATGATTATTTGTGTGTGTTAAATGAATACAACGCGAATATTGTGCTGACATGCGATTATTATTTTATATATTTTTATTATTAAATAAATAAATAAAAATATTTTATGAGATTCATATTAATTTCCGGGATGCTTGTTTGAATGTTATATTTTTGTATGTATTTTTGAAGATTAAATAAAAGAACAAAAGGCGTAATTCAGGCCTGTGCCGTAGATTTTTCGTGAAAACCGTCTCGCACATGATTTGTAGACGTATAAATTGTCGCTGGTCCCTATATTCTCGATGGTCCAGCTACGAAATCCCTTTGCACCATTTTTTAATTTCTTATTCGACGCTTCCGTAGCTCTTGTATTCATTCGATACTAAATTTTTTGGCTTATTGGATTACTTTTAACGCGAGCTTTCCTCTGACATGTTTTCTATAATTCCGAACATATTTACGAGTCATATGCGTCGAAATTTTCAACTTTTGTACAATCTTGATATTAATTTTAAAATGTTTATAGCTTGTTGGTTCGTTCAACAAAGATTTGAGAAAGTTCAGCCAGGAAATATCTGTTACGAAGGAAATTGTTGATAAAGATTTTTTCTTGAACTACAAAGACTGTGTAATGAAAAGCAATTGATTGGTTTGGCAGTTTTATTTTTGTTTTTAAATTATTGAAAATATTCGTATAATAATTAATCGGTTTTCTTTGGTTAATCGATTTAAAAATTTATCTATTACTATAAAATTTATAATCTACAATTGCAATACTAAAATATGTACTCCAATGATGTTTATAAATATCCATGTATTTTTCTTAGCATGTATTAAACGAATTCTACACAGTTTTGTTCTATGTCAAATGTACCATCATATTTATACCTTAGTACATAAATTGTCAGGATGAAAATATGAGATTTATTGAGAGATTTAATGGTCGCCAAGGGCGAAATGACGTGATAACTTTTGGTATGGTATGCAATAAGCTCAAAACAAAAACTCATTAATTTTGTTGGAGGAAGATATTAACCTAGCAAATGCATAAATTATTAATTTTTTCACAATTTAACTTAAAAATATTATAATGAATCTTATTAATTAATAATCTCAATAATAATTAACCTCAATAAAAAATATTAATTATAACTTCTTTAGCCGTAGTATTGTGGAGTAAAGCAAACACTGTTGTCCCGACAGGAAATTTGTTGGATCCAAATATTTTATCACCTTCAAATGTTGTAGAACATTCCTAGAGAATATTTTTAGTTGTACTCACCCTTTTATCACGTTATGCATGTCAACTTTACTAACCGCAACTTAAATAATTAACGATAATGCGAAATTCTGAATATTCGTTAGGATTTGTAAGAAACCAAACAAGTTTTGAAATTTTTAATAAATATTTTTACGTCAATTATTAAATTGTGCATATCCAAAAGCATTTGAATAATTTAAACCGCTACAATTTCTTTGGTTGTGGATAAAAAAGAACATTAAAAACATGAAAATATACATTTTTTGATATCGGATAGCTACAAGCCAGAGCAATATTTGTATTTATAAAAAATTAAATTAATCAAAAACGAACATTAAATTATGAACAATCAAAAAATTTAGATCCTCATGTTTTTCTATATTTAGAATCGAATCATTCAAAAACGACAAAAACATGAATACAAAATAGCTTCTTTTTTTTTTTAAATAATTTAAAATAATTTAAATTTAAAATAAATTGTATAACAAAACAAAAACAAAAACAATCCGCTTCGACTGTGACATATCACACAGTTCAACACAACAACTCCAGACATTATTTTAAATTCTAAATAATTCATAATAAATAAATTATATATATATATATATATATATATATAAATATATATATATATATATATATATATATATATATATATATATATATAAATAAATAAATTGAGAACAAATTTATTTACGTATTTAGTCGCGAGTTTAAAATAAATAATAATCATAAACTCGTTCAACATTTATTTTAATAATTATTTATATTTAAAATAAAAAAAATAAAAAATCGATATACATAAACTTTTATCCAATCAATATAATAAATATCGTTATAAGACATAAATCGAAATCTTCTTACTACATTTTTCTATAACACTTTAACTTTTTGTGGTTATAGATATAAAAATGTTTTTGATAACAATTTAGCGGTTCATTTCATTTAGGAAAATATGAGCGGGTTATTTCTAGTGAAACAGTTTTCATTAATTTTGTCGATGGTGTATAGTTTTTGACGTGATAACGTCAATCCGCTCGTTACACTGATGGTCGGTGAACTTTAACGACGTGACGAAATAATGTAAGGTTTCAATCGCTAATAACTTCAAGACCATCTATGCGGTTCCAATGGTTGAGCCTACGACAGATAGATGATGTCTATATGTATCGGTCACGCTTTGTTTTAATACATGTAACGGCATCGTACCAGAGTAGGCACATGCGCGTGAATGGTTACGCATTAGCTTTGTGTAAAGTTATATATTAGTGTAGCGTGGAAACGCGCTTAGCTAGGAAGTTTAATCAAATTTTAATTAAGATGTCACTACTGTTGCTACAGAAATAATACGAATTTTCGAAACAAAACTATGGGTTTCTGAAACGTTCAGTGTAATCCTTATAAACCATTACTGACCCGATGTTGTATGGCATTATCTTTTATTACTTCAGGAACTAATATAACACATCAGAGTGAAAAACAATCATGAAAAGATTGAACTGAATGATATGTTTTCCGAAATATAGATAATGGGTAAAAGTGCGTCCAACATCCAGTAATGTGTTATTTATGAGCGCTAGCTTGTCAACAAAGCTTTTCCAATCTCGTAATTAAGTTTTTTCTGGATGGAGGTTCATATGAACTTATTTTGTACCTTGGTATTTTTTTGCCACTATTTCAAAGGTTTAAAACAAATCAGCGCTATATTATTAAATCAAATTATTTTTCAAATCAAAGTGTTCCCACAAACCTTTTTTCATATCTCATGAAAGGAAACTGCAGAAAGCCTTCACATGCATAGCCGGTTACTTCCTTGTTGCCTATACGCCCGCAGAGTTCAGTCAATTATCCGCCCCAGTAATTATAATTTACAAACTGTCGCCCTCGGTATTCGAACCCGCAACCTCCCAGTTCCAACCAGAGCGCCATTGATAGCACGACCACCAGACTAGTTCATATATTTCACAATGATATTGGAAACAATTTTCATTGTACGACCAATTCCTTTACATTTTAATATGTTTCGTATTTTTGAAAGAATCTCTTACTTATTTGTCTACTTCCATCTTTAAATTCAGACCAAACAAATTATAACGAATCATTGATGTATTTTGAGTCGATTCATTAACTACTAAATGGAATACACCGAATATCTTATGAATACAGTGAGAATAAGAGATGATTCATTGGACTGCCTTAACAACGAATTGGATACACACACCGTGTACAACTTAAGAGAGAAAAAAAAATTAATAAAATCACCCAAAGGCATAATTATTGGAGAATTTGAAGTTTAACCCCTTTTATGTTCCACTCACTCACCATAATATATATATATATATATATATATATATATATATATATATATATATATATATATATATATATATATATATATGTACTATAGCAGAAATGATCGAAATGAGAAAAAAAAAATTCCAAACATACCAAAAATATATTATGCTTCTTTTTCTAAATAAATATTTTGACAAGTGTAATATAGTAATGCGGGGGTAAATAACCTGTAACTACACTCTCTCATCTTATTGCCTTATATTAATAATTACTATTTTTAATTTTGATTGTTATATAAGAAATTCTAGTGTCGAGTCGATCTCATCGACAGACAATAACCAGACAAATACTGGAATTGGAGAAAAAAATATGGGGCGTAACTATTTTGTTTTCGAAACGAAATATTTCAAGAATTTGTGTGGTTTTTAATCATAGAAAAAGTCAAATTGGTTTATGATATATTTTCAATATTATTAATTAAACCCTTTTTTACGAAAAATTTACTTTTATTGTGTTTTATCTTGAATCTTGTTATTTTTATTTATTTATTTTTGAATAGTTAAGCATTTCAATACTGAATACGAACCTATGATTCGTTTTACCTATATCTGCAGACTATTGACACGTGATATGTTATAATAGATAAAATACAGATTGTATTTTAAAATAGACCCAATCTGCAAACAATGTATAGTGTATCTATCGTTGTCTACATGCAGTGTACTATGATATGATTTGATTTGTTACTCTTAAACTACATTAAAATCGGAGGCGGTTTGATACGTTCTCACCACAGACATTTGTCCTTAGATTAGTCTTTGGCGCAGGGGACGTCTGCAAGTAGAGTGTGCAGTTTGAGTGTAAGAAAGTACATTTATCATGATATACTGTGCATAAACAGTGATAGATGCACTACATTGTTTCTAGATTGGGTCTATTTTAAAATACATAGTGTATATTAAGTGTTCTAGGTTCAAAATTAACACTGGATTTTCACAGAAATTATATAACATTTATTATACCTATGTTTATTATGGTATTTTGTTTGTATTAACAACAAAAAACGATAAAGTTTTGCACATATTGTTTTTTTGTTGATTGAAATAAGACAGGCGTGGGGGAGCTAAACTTTTTTAGAAAGTACAAAAAAAGGTAAAACCTCTCTTTCTGGAAAATTTCAAAACTTCATGGTCGATGGGGTTCACCACGTAGTTGTCTGATTGAGCTAAAATTTTGCACATTACCGCTAAGAGATTTATGTAATATTATATAAATGGAAAAGTGAAAATAACAACTAACTTTATTAATTCCTCAAATACCCGGTAAATACTACTGAGTTTATCAAATAAATTTTCAAGCAAACGTTGTTTATTTTTAAAATAGTTAATTAACATTTTTTTAGATCTTTCTTTTCCGATTTCAAAGATGGTTAACACGGCCCTACAGGTAGACAGGCGAACGGACGGACAGATCGCGACAATGGACCAATTAGATCATTTTATGGGAACCTATACCAAACTTTTTCGTCTGCGAACAACATTTTCAACCGGTACAAAGTCGAGACAAAACTCAATATACAAGGGTATACATTATATATATCCGGGTACAAAGATTTATCCTACGTAAAGTAAATTTTACAACAATTTATAGCCTGATCATATTTTGTAAAATGTGAATTTTACCAAAATAGTTGCAATTTTAATTTTCGATTACTTAAAATAATTAATATTACTAATGTCGCTATGGTACTTTGATTTTATATTTATATGAATCCCAGTTCTGAGAAAATTCGCTTAGTTTACATGGCTCCGACGTGACGATTTTTTTTTTAATATACAAACAATTCAAATTTTAAATTTTAAGAATTTGTTATTATTTAAATGTATATATATGGAAAAATAAGGGAATAAAAACAATTCCCAAATGGAATTGGTTTTATTTTAAAAGTGCCAGTATATATGGTAGTTGTGTGGATGTTCACATCAAATTTTTGAATTTTTATTCGACATTACTTTTATATTAACTTATTTTAAACGTTATTAAACTGTTATTCAAAAAGTTTGCTACACTAGTAAGTGCATTTCAAACATTCATGACTATAGATTTTATTTCTCCCGATCGCAAAAAGTTGGGTGTAAAAAATTAATCCTGTTTTTTTTATACCCTTCATTATCCCTCTTCGTTTTTGACTAATAGACGGACAGACGGATATGCAGAAATGGGCTAAATATCCGTATATTGCTATAACTTCATATAGTAGAAATCTTTTTCCTTCCATTCCCAATTACTCGACATGAATGTGTGTATGTGTGAAAATTACTTGATTGAGCATCAAAACCTAATCAACTCTAAACTACTGCGAGGTGCAGTAATTTGATGCCATCACGCGATTTTATTGAGCAATTTCGAAAAATCGTTTTTAGAAAAATATTTATCGAATCAATTGAATAAATAATTGTTTAATGATCTCTAAACAATAAAACAATTAAAACTACTTTGAAATAAAAAAATTATTATAGAAAATTGAAACCCAAAAAGGCACTTACATTACAGAAGAAATAAAAGTACATCCATACATATAATTATATAATTTTTGAATAAAGTCGCGTACAATATGATCATAAATAGGACATGTACTTCCTGTGACCCTAGTTTATCAGAATCGTAGATCTTTATAAAAAAAAAAGAACATACTACGTTTGTACGTGTTTAATCCGACAAGTAAAGAAGCCTATTCAATTAGTGTTGGACTGAATAACACTGATTCAGGAATTCATTCATACATGGAAATAAATCGTTCTTTTGATTCTACTATTGTCTTTCGTATTTTTCACATTCGTAATTCATCATTGATAGTTACAAACTTTTTATTAATAGGAATATTTCAATACAAACTCTATATTATTAGGAACTGATACTATTAATTCAATTCATAAAAATAAATCGATAATGATAACGATTTAATGATTTTTCCACTAATTCTTTTACATCATGACGACATGTAATGAGAAAACCGCTGTAACAGGATGAAAATTTAAAATCATAAAATTTACATAAATCTAATCCTAAAACATTTTAATAAATTTTTTTAAATCCGACAAATAACAAGGAAGCTATAAGCTTTTAAAGATTATTATCTGTCCCTTTTTTTAATAACGTAGTGTTTCACGAGGCACGAGGCGAGGCGAGGTTTTGGTATCAACTCGCCTCGCCTCGCTTTTTTAAAAATCAACCTCGCCTCGCCTCGGTCTCGGCCGACGCAGAATGTTGTCTAGCCTCGCCTCGCCTCGCCTGAGTTAGCTATCATCCTCGCCTCGTCTCGGCCTAGGCGATGTGAAGCGAGGGAAAATTATTACTAACTTTGACTTCTTTTGCATGAATGTACATAATATGGTTTAAAAAAACTTATATATATATATATATAAATTTTAGAGATGATGATTTTCGACATCTACTAGGTAAGATCGATGGACATTTGAAAAAATATTTGCAAAATTTTGACTTTGGTACGAGACCAATAGCTCTTTTTCCTTTCCGGAAATTCAAAATACATGTTACTATATTAAAAATAAAGATACATGTTACTATATTATTTTTAAAAACAAAATTTACTTTTTGTAAATTTGCCTCGGCCGAGGCGAGGTTGCCTCGTAGCCTCGGTGAAACACTACCAAAACGGAGTTTTACGTGTATTTGAAATGGTGATAGTAGATTATGACGTCACGATGCATATAAACAGGGCTATCACCCTCTTTGTCTAATCGGGAATTTCAATCAATCATATCTCGCTTATTTTTAAAGTTATTTAAAAAGTAATTTTACCTTGATATTTGTCACGTAAACATGGTTCAATTGAAGTGAAAAAAAATTTTCATGCAACACCCCAATTATATACAATACAAATTTCAGATTGACTAACGCATTTTTTTTTTTTTGTATATTTCTAAAACAAATTCGGGTCAGTCCAGTCATACTTCAAAACCGTCTAAAAGATCTGGGGTTGTTATTTCTTGATTCTATAAATGCTGAAATAAAAATTGTATTGATTTCAAAGTGCCTAAAGAATATTTTTTGGGGTTAATTTTTTACAAAACTCATACCTATTATGTTGGTCCTTCCAGACTCCCCATTCGAGATTCACTAACATTGAAATTGTATTGTTTTTCATGATTTCAAAGTACCTAAAATACATACCTCAAATGTATCACCAGCTCACCGGCTAATAGGTTATTTCTGTATTCAATCAAAGAAATCAATTCATGAATTAGAATTCATCACTCCAACACTATTCTCAATGTGATGTCCATAAAGAAATACTAAAATACACGTAGACAGAGCCTTTTAACTCTAAATACAAAAGAACAAAATAATTTCTTAAATTATTATTTATAATTTTTATAAATAATTATAATTGTTTTTCTTTGAAAATAATTATACAAAATTAATTATTACATTAATTTGATGTAATGTAATAACCAGAATCATATTCACTTGGTATTAAATTGGTCTACACTTAATAAATATATTTACCGCCGGAAATATTTCGGATATAAACTTCTCTGTTTTTTTTTTTGTATAAAAAAGTATAGTAAGATTGTTAATAATTGATAATGTAATAATAATGATGAACTTTTTGTAGTTTTGTTAAAACGTAGTAGAGTTAAATTTTGTTTTTTTTTTCTTCTTTAAAGTAACGTGACTTTGAAACAGGAAGATATTAATCATATGTTGAATGAATCTTTTTTTTTCTATATTCGTTTTAGGGTATTGTATCTCAAAACTACAAATTACTTTAATAAAAACCGCTTAAATTGAGATTCTGGTTGTTCAATTTTAGTTTAAAATTTATTAAAAAATTTGTAACATTTTGACTATATAGGAAAATTTTCATTTTCGTATATTATTTGATACCAGCCCAGTATTTAAACTGAAACTATTGGTTGTATGAACAAATGTTCTAAACAAAAGTTATTTAATTTTCTAAAATAAACACTTTTTCTATTTAAAGATTTTCTATATATCGCTCTGTTTTATACACGGAGACGTATTAAACAGAGAATGATTAGTTTATTTAAATCGGTTCAGTGTATTTAACCGACAAACATAAACTTTTGATTGAGTATACTTTTTACTTAATTACCTCGATGTTTGAATGGAAATCCTTTTGATATTGCGATTGTTGTTTGATCAAATAACATAAAATCTTAATGTGGATTTTGCTAACAAGTTAATTTATAGTTCAGAATAGAATTTTAATAAAGTTTTTTTTTTGTCAGTATTAATTATAGTCACAAAAATTTGTTTGTAACTATATGGAAAAGACTTTTATAAGCAAATCAAAGATTTCCATTAGCAGAAGATGAAAAAGCAAATAGACGATAGATTTACAGTTTGTATAGAGTAATAATTTGGTGACAGGCAAAAAATTTGATTGGAAAGTTTATTTTAAGTTTTAAGCTGAATATTTCCATATAAATTGAAATATGCTTTATGTTTCCTCGTCAGGACGTCAGGAATACCATTTAGAACATTTAGAGCAAAATAGCATCAACAAGTTTACTTAAAAAGCTTTTAACAGAGCTACAGAAACTTATTCATCAAATAGGCATTTTGCGTTTGTTGCTGAAATCGACAGTGCCAGTTCCATTCGATTTTGAATCTGTGAACAGTCGTTTGGTATAATGTAAAATCAATTTTACGATAATGTGCTAAAATTTAAACCATGCATATTTCTTTTTTGGCCATGTGTATCTACTAAAATGTGTCTCTTATGATATTATCGCTAGAAAACCTTAGATATTCTCCTATTATTGAATCTTAAAAATATTTTTTCTTGAGAGAGAACTGTCCTATTTTCATGTTGAATATGCAAATTGAATTGTGTTAACAAAGAATAATCCATTTATTTTGCAAAATAACAATTTCTTACAGTTAAATTAATACTCCATTAGTTATCTGTTTTGATAAGCGTCTTAAATTCCAATAGACATTCTAAAAAAGGTAATCTAAACTTATTATTTATCAAAAGTTCAAAAAAAAAAAGACTACTATAAAACTATATAAATTTAAACGTTTTTTAATAAAACAATTTTATTTTATTTTTAAATTTTATGTTGTTAATAATTAAGTAGGCGTTATCCAATCAAGCTACTTGACTTACGCTTTATAACATTTATTTATAAGAGTGTAATATTTTAAACAAAGATAACATTATATCAAATACACTGATATTAAAAAAAGATATAAAAATTAATTAATAATACATTTTGACTTAAAATTATGTGCACTAAACTTATCATTATATTTATTACATTGAAGTATATATAGTTACTTAAGTATATAAGAGTATATATATATATATATATATATATATATATATATATATATATATATATATATATATATATATATATATATATTATACCTTACCTTTCACAATTATGACTACTGGACTTAGGAGTCAGTTTTAATAGTCATGTAGAGTGGACTTATACGTATAAAGATGATGATTGACTTACTACATGTAATAGATAACTAACTACCTGGCTAACCATAAATATAGTCCAGTCAAGAGATACAACAGTGAATGAAATATACTGAAGTTAAAGATTATAATGAATCAAATAAGAATCTAAAATTCTTACTTCACACGTTTAAACCTTACGTAGTAATTATATATGTTTAATAATACCCGCAAAAATTGTTATTATCCTGTCATAATATACATCAGTGAATGAAATATACTGAAGTTAAGAATGTAACCAGTTTAATAAGAATCTAAAATTCCTACTTCATATGTCCAAACTTTATGTAATAAGTTTAACAAACTTTATGTTTAATTAGCATAATCTGCTTCGCCCGCAAAAATATGTATTGTAACGATATGTTTACCTAGTCAAGCCAATTTTCACTGATAAAACACAAATACACGTATTATTTAATTTTTAATCCATATAGTCAAAATAATACCAATTTCCTCTAACTTAAAAAATAAAACCATACAAAATCCGTTGGGCTAATTTTCTAAAAACAATGAAACGCGCATTTCTTTTTAATACATAATAGTGTAAATAGCAATTATCATGTGTTTAACATTATTATATAAATGGGATCCCCGTACAAACTGGAACCCCCTAATATTCAAATAACCATATAAACTAAAGAAAAAGTCTTTATTTCAAAATCACATATAGGTACAGGCACTTCAATTTGATTGATTTGTAAAGATATGAGCTATTTTGGAAGTTATAAAATGGTTCTCTTTTTAGAGGTAATTATAGTAATTCTGACTGGTCTAGACCATAAGGCTAATAAAGATAATTTTGCCCTCCAATGACGAAAAATACATTCCATTATATATTTTTTTATTCGGCATTTTCTAGGAAAATAATTTTAAGTCTGAAAATCTTGAATCTGGCCTGAATTCAGGTAGGATAACTATAATTTTTCATGGGAAATATAATCCAAATATTTATTTAACTTGAAATTTGTTTGATTTGTAAATATTTAGGACACAAAACATTCACCGATAATTCATATAGCAAATATTTTAAAAGCAGCTATTTTATCCGATATGTACGACACAAGAATGCCGGGACAAATGGGAAAATGAACTATCTGCCACTCAAAGTGTTAATAAATGTTCGCAAGTATTAATTGCTCAAATTTATGTATTTTAACTGGACTACATTATATAAATACTTGATTATTTTCTGTTAATAATTTTTTTTTAGAAGTAAAATTTAATTTATTGGTATTTATGATAACGTATAATTTTAACTGGAAAATAAATATATTATGACAATTTAATTTTTTTAACTTTATAAAAAAAATTTTTTTTCTAAACCAAGGCCTGTAGATAATGACACTTAGATTCATGTTTTCTTTCGGGCTGTTATTGTGGATTTTATTGATCGATAGGAACCAGTACCCTTGCGACGCATGTAATACACCAACGCAACTAAATATCGTAGTGTATAACCCACGTGTAATCTTTGTAACTAGAAACATTGTCTAGTAATTATATAATTTTCCAAAATTGAAGAACTTAAATGACATTTCGAACAAATAATTGTTTAATACAAGCATGATTAGATATGATGTGCGATTAAAAAAATCGTAAATATTCTCGTATATATAGGGTGTGTTGTAACTCTACGACAAAAAAAAATGAAAGATAATTTACCAGTATTACCTAATAATTAGTAATTATTAACTACAGAGTGTATTATATTAATGCCCAACCTAGTTTTGACGGATTGTTATAATCAAAATATAATATCATACATGTGACATGTACAGTGTGTTCCATGATGAATTGTATAACACTATAGTAGTCTTTATAATTGTACCTGATAAAAATAGTTGAAAATAGTAAAATTATATCGGATTGCGAACTATGTACTGCATAGTTAAACTATAGTAAAATTATTCACTGCATAGTATCTCATAAAATTAGGGATCTCTTAAATTGAGATATTAAAAATTTTTTTAAAAAGAAACACAATAATATATCACGTAGGAGCTACGTAGACTAAGCAAATTTTCATAGAAGAAAATTAATTATTAGAATATTAAAATTGCAAATATTTCGGTAAATATTAGAGTTCCAGAAAAATTATTCAGATAATGAATACAACTTCACTTATTATAAATATTTTCATTTTACTAATATCAAGAGAAAAATTCAAGATTGTAACTTTTGCATTACGTCGAAGCCCCTCTTTTTCCTGGAATGATTTTGCTCATTTACGAAGTATTAAAATCTTAATGAAGTCAGTTTAAAATTGTTGCCTGTATGGAAGAAATTTTAAGAGTTTGTTTGCATAGATACAATTACAAAAGCTGTAGTTTCTGAATAATATATTCTTAGAAATTCGCGAATAATTCAGTAAATGTACATATATAATGAAATTTCATAAAATAAATATGAAGTAAAAAGTAAAAAATAAAATTTTGTTTATAGTCACTTATTAGTGATTTGGGGGGAAAAATGTATTTTCTACTTTTTAGTTTAAAAAAAAGCTTGTTTAAAAAAAAGTTTTTTTTTTAATATTATTTTATTTTATAATATAAACCAAAAAACATACACTGATAGAAGGAATTTCTTTCCTCAAGAATATATATATTCTTCAAAATATTTGCTTCAATAAAGAACCCTTTGTTTTCATTCAAGACTACGCAGTCGCACCAAAAATATATATTTAGTTGAGCGAAGAAACTAAAACTCTGGAATGATGTTTTTCTCTTGTGGTTCATTTGTCAAGAAAATGAAATTCTTGTAAAAAATAGTATTTTTCTTATTAAAAATAAATAAAAAACGCAAGAAGGGAAAGTTTATGCAGCTTCTTTAACTGAAGTACATATATTTAACTGCAATATATTTAACTGACTATATCATTACTTTTTTTAAAAGTTTCATTTGTTTGGATTAAACAAATGTTTATTTTGATCCGAAATTTTAGATTCTTGGTTCAAAGAAATCATCATTTCAGTTTCAGAATTTCAAGATTCATGAGTTAAGAGTCAGAAATTCTTGGTTTAAAAATTGTTTTCTCACTGCAAGGAATTACTTCCATCAGTGTATATAATAAATTATTTAATTATTTTGTAAACTTGCTCATACATCGATAGTTGTTAGTATGATTCCAGAGATCGTGTAGATTCGATTCATATCCAAGATGTATGTATAATTTTTCATATAAAGCATTTGTGTTATACAATATTATGATAAAGTACCATATATACAAATGGATATTACTCTGAAAGACATTGTAGTGTAGTTATGATAATAATTCATACACCTTTTTAACAACGCCCAATTATAATTACCCATAATGTTTAATGTAAGCACAAGCAAATGTAGGCTCTGTGTACACAATAGGTAGACTATAGAATATAGATAGGTACACCATATGCAGTAATTTACATAAATACAATTATCTAGGATATTTTATCTTATCTGAAATTATCTTATTTGTATTTTTACATCAATAATAATTATTATGACCGTTGTAGTACAATGACGTGTCTAGCTTACGTATAATATTAGTGAGAACTAAATAGAAGGTTTCTGAGATTAAGAACCTTTGGGAGTGATGTCATTAGTTGGAGTGTTAAGAAATAATATTTAGCGAATTTCCTCCAAAGGAAATACAGCAATTGTCTGCATGTGTCTGTGGACTTTCTAGCGGTCACAGTTTTATTCTGGAGTTTTATCCAAGTTCGTTAATGGGTAAAATCTGACAAGGGGAAAAAGGGGTTTAGAGTGAGGGGGAAACATAAAATTTGACATACCGACTATGCTCATATGAACGTCCACGCTGTCTAAGGAACATATCTTCCAAATTTCATGTTTCTAACCTAATTAGATATCTAATGAATCAATCAGGACATAATTAGTAATTTAATATGTATAGATAATCTAAATACCAAGCTTTCATGCTTCCATTCTTTGATTGGTATTTACCACCGGTTACATACACGTTCTTTCGTTATAATCGCACAAAATAAACTTTTACGTTAACTTGACAAAGAAATGTATACGACGAATTAAAACAAAAGTCTATGATGGCTGGAATGGTTTTAATAAAATTTTATATCGGTGCGGCGCCTACTTTCATTATATTGTTATTGTGAAAAACTTAAAACAATTTTCACTTCCAACCAAAAACAATAAAACTAAACAACAGCAACAACAACAAAGACATAAAAAAAAAACTAAAACATCAACAATCAAGTTTTACAAGAAAACATATATAAAGATAACCATTGGCAAACCAATAATATTCTTTTCGCAGTTAACAATTCGCATCACATACAAGATATACAACAATAAATTAATATCAAAAGACTACTCTACTACTACCATAGAGTATATACAAACAATATAACTATAGAAACAATGTACAAAAAAATGAGGCTAATTAAATTTTATAAGCGCCACATCGGACACATGTCTGTCTCAACAATAATACTTATATAAATTACTGAGAGATAGATAACTGGTATCAAAGTTTTTAATATACGATAAATATATATATATATATATATATATATATATATATATATATATATATATATATATATAGGATGTTCAAAATTCAATAAAGCAAAGTTCGATAGTCTGAAATTGACTAAACTGTCGGCGTAAGACAAGAATGAACGAAACCGGCTATGCTTGTGAAGGTTTTCTGCAGTTTCCTTCCACAAACTCCAGATGAATATTGGCATAGTCCCTATCAAAGTTAGCTGCAGTCATACAACCTACCAGTTCCTAGTCTACATACATATTCCTTGGGATCGGTAAAAAAGACCTAGAAATGCCTCCTTGCCAGGTTTCGAGTAGCGGCGAGGAGGAAACCTCGCCGTAATTTCAAGATATTACGACCACGAAGAGTAACGCGAAAGGTTCAGTGACTGTTATGATATAACATTGTATTCAGTTCACGAAACAAAAAGATTCGGGAAATATCAATAGTGAAATTTCCTGTACCTAGGTGAGGAAGTCATGTGTTCTAGATATAGGTATACTTCTATGATTTTAGTGTTCTAAGTTTGTAATTTATCATAAATTACAACTATGATAGATATAATGATAACTAGATATTTAAAGAAACGACTGGTGATATCAATAATTAGCCGACAATAGTCAACAGGCCTTCGATAGTTAGTGATGAGTAAAGCAAGACCAAGACAGTCTAGGTATCGGTCCCGGTCTTGCTTGTCTGGTCTTGGCCTTGGTCTTGCTCAAATACTTGTAGTCTTGGTCTTGGTCTTGGTCTTGCATATTCAGTCTTGTCTTGGTCTTTCCCAAATACTTGTACTCTTGGTCTTACTCATTTAGTCTGTTATTTACTACTTACGTCGTTTTGGAAACTTTTTATAGGTATAAATTATAAATAATCAATAATAGAGAATATGCATGAAATTTTTTTTTCACAGCATGTTTACTTGACAAATATCAAGATAAAATTACTTTTTAAATAACTTTAAAAATAAGCGAGATATGAATGATTGAAATTCCCGATTAGACAAAGAGAGTGATAGCCCTCTTGATATGTTATGTGACGTCATATTACACTTTCACCATTTAAAATACACGTAAAACTCCGTTTTTAGTATTTTTGCAAGAAGGAGACAGATAATAATCTTTAAAAGCTTATAGCTTCCTTGATATTTGTCGGATTTTAATTTCGTTTTTAAATATTATTACAGTATTAACAGTATTTTCATATTCTGAAAATAAATGTGAAAAAAAATGTTCATATTCCCTATTAATATCTATAATTAATTAACCTTTATTTTACAATAATCAAAATATTTTACCGTATTCTATTGGTTTTTATAGTAAAAATATATAAAAAAATTAGCTTAGCTCTATATCAACCATGTGTTAACCAGACATCGGAAAAAAATAGTTATTCCAAAATTTTCTTGTAGATCCCTTTTTTCAGACAATCGAAAAGTTTACCACTACCGCTTTTTTTATATTTGATGGTTAATTTTAGTGAAGGAAACTAGAAATCTTAAACACACAAAATGTTTTGTTCCAACAAAAACATATATTGAAGTTACGACAAATATTCTCATACATCCTATTTACAACGGAAGTTATAATTTTTAGTTTAGTCTTGCACTTTGGTCTTGGTCTTGCATTCTCGGTCTTGGTGTCGCTCTTGTCCTTGTTCATTCGATCTTGGTCTTGGTCTTGTTAATGTATGTATGATCATGGTCTTAGTTTTGGTCTTGCAAAATCGCAAGATCAAGACCAAGATAGATTTTGCCCATCACTACCCATAGTTTATACACCGCAGACTTCAAGACGGCTCTGATGAGCTTTCACAGCTTTTTTAACACCCAGCTATAATATTACACCCTATATATTTTCTTTATAGACACTATAAGAAAGACAATCTTAGAAACGCATAATAATATACAAAAAAAGAATCAATTCACAACAATATTGTACGTATTGCTATAGCTATAACTGCAAATTCTAAGAAATATACCACATTTCTGAATTTGTTCTATCACATAATATTCCAAGTATATTTCATACACACACACACACACACACACATATATATATATATATATATATATATATACATATATATATATATATATATATATATATATATATATATATATATATATATATATATATATATACATATATATATATATATATATTGTTGTATTAAATTGATAATCCAAATGAAAAGTTGTTGAACATGTTCACGATTTTATCACATATTGTACACACAACAATATTCGCGTTCGCTCTAATGTTTATTATCAATTTTTATGTATGCGAAGTATGTGTCTGATTTCTGTTTATACTCTTTTTTTTTGTTCAAAAACGATATTTAGTTTTTCCTCTCCTATAAACCACTTCTCAGTTCTAACCTCTACATACATAGACTACAAAGCAGTTTGTTATTTAGAAGTCATATATTCGATGTACAAATGTCAAAGTGAAGTATTCAACATATATTTTTCCGGCATTTGATTTTGATGTGAAATTCTACACAGAGAAAACTACACGACCTGCAGAATTCAATAATAAAACTTAAATGCAAGAATACTTTAAACAAAATTGTCCAATGAAAAATGTATTCAAATGATTATAACGCAATCGTTGTTAGTAGCTAAATCCTCGTATAACACATTTAAAACAAGCAGACGGAAATATAAGCGAAAATAAAAATTTGCCGTTCCTTGCAAAGAAAATTTATTCTGCAATAAGTATAGGACTCAAGCATAGAACTATTTCGGTAGATGCCACTTTTAGGAGCGGGAAGAAATGATGACTTAATTGAAGACTTAATGAAAGACTTGATCCCCGTGGATCAAGCTTTCTTTCAAGACCTCTTTGAGCTAAATTCTACGGGTGTCGAAGCCTTTTTGCTGTACCTGAACAGTTGTTCCTAACGATGTAAGGAGTAGTAGCAAGGATGGGTCAGCCTCATTCGGTATCAGAATGGACTTTACGGTCTAAGTGTGTTAAAACCAGGACAGCCGCTACAAGCTGCTTTTATACCTGCGATAGAATATATACCGGGGTATATTAAGTTTAGTCCCGACTTTGTAACGGGTGAAAATATTATCGTAGAAAAAAAAATTTGGCATAGGTATTCATAAAATAACCTAATTAGTCCATTTCCGCAAAGATGTCCATCCATTTGCCCGTCTGTAAACACGATAACTCAAAAACGGAAAGAGATGGTGAACTGAAATTTCGTATGTGTGTTAAAAAGTAGGGACAAGTTCGTGAATGGGCATGTTGGAGAAAAATGGACAAAATTGTTATCTTCGTAAGAGACAGAACAAAAATTTAAAGAGAAAAGGTGTACCTTTTTTAAAATAAACAACTTTTGTTTGAAACTTTTTTTCATAAATTCAGTATATACGGGGTATTTAAGCAATTAGCTATTTAATTTTTTTTTTTAATTGTGTTTTAACGTGTTCTAGCTTTACTAAATAAATTATTATGTCGTAAAACCTTATACAATTTTCAAACCTGACTTTATTTTTAATAAATAATTTTCAAAATTTACTATTTTATATTCAAGATTAACAGTCATATGTTATTTTTATTAGAGCTTTTAAGTTGAAAGAATCTTGATAAAAGATAAAACCGATCTATTTGTTCATTTTTTTAAGTTGTTTTCACTATACAATATACATAGGCTTAAAATATACTATGATTATTACTTTATATAATATATATATATATATATATATATATATATATATATATATATATATATATATATATATATATATATATCTTTACTGAAATAAATTTGTATAACACTATTTGTTATAAAATACAAAAATAAAAAGAAATACAAATAAATCAAATAAAGTTTAATAGAATAAAATAATATTCTATAGTCATATAACTATAATCATTTCAAAAATGGTAAATAACATAATGACAATTTTTTATAATTACACTGTAATATTAATGATACATATTTATTAGTTCGATTTTTATTTTTATTTTCTTTTTATTTCTTTTACACTTGATCTAAGATACAATGTATTGAAAGTCATCTAGACATATAAAATTGCATGACCTGACTGATTTATCATCGCCCCATCATAACCATTAGAGTTATAAACATGGTAGAATATGCTGAGTGTGTGTTAAATCATGCGTTTAATCGTGAACCGATTTTTTTTCCATTTATTGATTTATATAATTTTTTTAATAAAATGGTGGAAGTGTCGGAAAAGAGTTTTCGATGAATATATTATAATGTATGTACTATTTCCCTGCGCCTCCAACAATTTATATGTGGGTGTATGCCAATATATTTGTATGGTGACGAAATTCAACCTAAAACCTGATCTAAGAGAATGCTTAAATAAATATGAACTTATTTGTTTATTTTTAGCTTCAGAATTCAATAATTAATTACATGTTTGTTGGTAGAAGGTGTATATTGTTGGGATATATATGTATTGAACTTCAAAGGTGTCTAGATATTGAAGAAGTCCAAGATCCAGAAGCGAATACTCTACAAGAACATCACTTTAAACAAGTACAGTTCAGAATGGATAACTTTTAATTGAGTAGATAAAGAATAGTTAATCACTAGATTTAGTATTTTTAACCATTCACATATTGAAATTATATTTCAAATTTTGCCCCTATTCCTAGAACATTTGTTTGTATTTTATAAATACGTATTTCGACTACAATGTAGTCATCATCAGTATGAATTAGCTAATCGTAACTATCTCTGGGATATGGATTCAGAGAAATGTTGCTTGTTGCTAATTTGGTGCCTGTGTCACAATGATATAAAAACTTCTGTCCTTTTATACGATTTGGCAGAGGGTATAATCTGACTTGAGGATTATTTAAGTTGCCTGACTACTGAATTAGGTATGTGGAAAGCCCCACATACTTATTGGCGGTATTCTTTGGTAACTATGCGGCGTTTTCTTTGTCACTAAAGTGAGTGTACCTACGTTAACTTTGACATTCAGATATTGGATTTTTATTTTTGAAAATGGTTTAATTTTATTAAATCAGAATTTGGAATTGGGCCATTGTCTAAATTCATTATCTGTTTTCTCAATTTGTATATGTAGATGCTTTCGTATGCATCTAATTCTGTGGGGTTTTGTACCGATTTAAGTAGTTTTAGATTCGATTTATCAATTTTATGGTTGTTCTCAATAACGTGCGCCGCTACTAGATTTTTCGGTTCTCCAAAATTTCACATGAGCCAGATGTTCTTTGATTCGAATACCGATTTGGCGACGACTTTGACCAACGTAAATTTTCGAACAGTTTTGACAATTAACACCATACATGCCCGATTGTTTTTCATTACTAATTTTATCCTTAGGGTTGCCCAGTAACTGTTTGATTTAGGACAACTGTCACATATAAATTAGACAACTGTGATAAATTTTGTTATAAAATATTGAATTATACAGGTTTTTTAATTGAAACAATAGTGTTATCGAACTTTAAAATAAATTAATAATTATTTTAATGAGTATAATTGAAACTATTTTTTTGTTTGGTAAAAAATATACTTAGTTATACCAGTCCAAGTGGCCGAGCGGTCTAAAGCGTTATGTCTGCGCAGTATGCCTACTTGGAAACTAGGAGGTTATGGGTTCGAATCCCGACATCGGCAGTTTGTCAATTATTAAGAAAAAAAAAGGGGTGGTTAAGGTTAATTGACTAAACTGTCGGCGTATGGACAAGAACGAAGTAATCGGCTAGGCTTGAGAGTATTTTCTGCAGTTTCCTTCACGAACTCCAGATGAATATCGACATAGTTCCTATCATAGTCAGCTGCAGCCGCATATCGTACCGATTCCTGGTCTATACACAAAAATTCCTTCCATTCCACTCACATCCTTAGGCATCACAATGGACCTCATGGTCGAAGTGTAGCCCGTCTAGAACAGTCTCTACAATCTATCTGGTTATACAAATATCCTTAACCAGGTATATTTCGTAAAATAATAAATATTAATGTTACAAATAAAAATTTTACAAATTTTTTGTGGATTTTGTAGAATTTTATGTTGGATTTTTTTTTATGAATATACTGTATCTAGCACCATGTACCGTCCTTATTCAAATGACGTAAGACACATTTAGCATAACATCATGTATTTAATAATATCAGTTTAAGTACAATAGATAAAATAATTATTTAAAATATGGATGATATGATACACACATGCGAGTATACTCGAGTAAATAGTGAGGTCCCGTTTATTATTATTCATTATCTATCTATACATGTAATATACAGGTATATCATATTATAATAACGATAGATAAATATATAAATATATATATATATATATAATAACAATCTTACATTTATAAATATTTCTTACCTCTATGTATACGTCATATACTGTTGTCGATGCTGAAAATCGATATTCAGATTTTACGGAATGTTTACGTTTTGAGGTCCTCTCAGACTAAAAACACATTTTTGGCCAGTGGTGGGTCTTTGTGTGTGTATGTATGTATATTGTTAACAATATCTTACTTTTAATGAAAGGCAAGTGTTTCTTTTCTATTCCAAAGTTGACCAAATTTTTACATCAAAATTTTCCAATCACTCAACACAATTTATAAAACACTATCATTTTATAATTAACCGTCGATGCCAAATATTTTCAAACAGTGACCATACTTTGGATGTTGATACAATGTTCAACTAAAGCCTGGCTCACACGATGCTGCTTCGCTCGCAGGATTACTTGCGGGGTGCTGTGATGGCAGCTATGATAGAAGTTGCGATGGAAAATAACATCACTGCTGGCTCTGTTGCATAGGCGCTTGCTAGAATTTAGCGATAGTTCATGTCCTATTTTCCGTACTTTTTTTTGCTAATTTTTCATGTTAATCAATTAAAACGTCTTATTTAGTATATAGAGAAAAATTTAAATTACATAATTATTCCTGAGATTATATGAACTTTTGTACGAAGTTTTTTCCCTATACGAAATAAATTAAGCACAATTTAAGCTGAATTATTTATATAATTACTTTCAAATACAACTTTGACAGTCAATAAATACCATTATGTATATATATATAATACTCCAATGCTGAATTCAATGATATATTTTAAAGTCATTTGCCAAATACTGAATATAGTGATCGTGTGAGTGTTTCACACCAGATTTTTTTTAAAAATAAATATAATATAAATGGGTTGAACATATCGTCATACTTTATACTCTCTCTCTATAAAGTAAACATTATTATAATAATTATATATATCTACGTAGTATATAATATGATGTCTATTGTTGTCTGATTATATGTCTATTTAAATGTGTCGTCTATGTCACATTCATTATTTATGTTTATCATTCACTCCGTTTTTTAATTTCAATTGTATTTCACACTTTGTGCTTATATTCAATTATAAAATAATTATATTTTAATATAATCATTATAATAGTTGTATAGGAAATTTCAATTGAGAATGTTATTGTTTTGAGTTTTGTGTGTCGTATCGTTGATTTAATTTATCACGTGTGTGTCAATTAAAGATTTATTGTATAATCTGACGACCATAACAGCACAACATCATTTTCTGCGTACAAATTTTCGTCAGATAAAAAACAAACATTTGTTATTTATCTGCAATCATACGAGTAAATGAAAGTTTAAAGCAGATTTTTAACCCCAAATCTTCATAACATTTAACAAAATTACTCTAAACCACACGAGATAGGAAAAAATGAAAATGTTTCTATTTTCCAGCCAATAACTTAAATTATTCTCTGCGTATGTCATCCTCTCGGATGTTGGCGATCATCATATCAATTTTAACTTTTGATACAACAGTGCGGAACAGTTCAACCGAGGACACACCAAACTCAAAACATTTGTAACCAAGAAATTGAACCACATCCAAAGCTGCGTTTTCCTTGTATCATTCCTTGCAAGATAAGTTGCAGGAGATTATATCTTATACCCCGACCGACGTGAATATATTAATTTCCGATTTTAGACTACAAACAAGATTATATTATACTATGTTGTAAATATTACAGAAAGTTCCTCCTTCCAGAAGCTTCTCAAAATGTTACTTATGATATCAGTTTCCCCTTACACTTTCCAAATTGTATTCGCAAATAAATATTTTTATGTTTTCTCAAAACATTAAACTAAGACGTGGACTTGAAATAATTCACACATAAATGCATTTACCAGAAAAAGATTTATTTTGATATCAGCAAAGACGAATCATCCTGCGTTAACCTCTGATATTTTCACTCAGTCCCCTTTCACGAGCGTGCAAAGGTGTATTTTTCAGCTGAGTATAAACTTCACAGAGCGGAGGTTAATTGTTTAAAAGTCTTAAACGTTCTATAATTGACAGCAATCTAAATATTGCCAAAAAAATGCAATTTTAGTAATATAGGGACTGTTTAGGAAAAAATAAGGATCATCCCCGAATAATAACGAATGTCTACCGAATTATTCAAACCTATATGAGTGGTATCTATTCAAACCTATTAGATTCAAATATCGATATCAGAAAGCCTACTTTAAATATTATCTAAATAAATATTAGAGTTTTTCTTCAGTCATTTTCTCAAAAAAATTGTACATATTGACTCAACTTGATTACTTTGTCACGGTATTGGACATTCTCAGGTTTTGTTATGATCCATAATTCTACGGGTCAACTTGGTAGTGGTTGCCTTGTGGTTTTGAGATTTTTAGTAGTTGGTGGCATTAAATTCTTTTAAAAACCATGGCTCTAATTTGTTGTCCAAATTATTGAGATTTTCAATGATATTGTTTGGCGGTTATTTTGTCGCTAGGTTATTTTTTCATTGAATATTCTGTTACGGAACCACAAATTCTGATTCACAATTGTAAATTTTTGTATATTTTCATATTGATCTTAGCGTAGGTATTCTAACGGCTTATCGAAAAGGGAGATATATCCAAAGGTCCACGGTTTTTACGATATATATGGTACAAAACGGCTATAAAAAACTACCTGGTGGGCAGTTTCTCATACAATAACAATTTTAAATTCATAAAATCTTCTTCAAATCAATATTTTTATTCAAAATTGGTGAATAAATATATGGGATTGGTTATATCATCTTGGCATAAGTTATACTGCACTAAGGCTCTTTTTTCCTACTTTCACCATCATTAAATGAGTTTCAACAGTAATTTGGATTACAACATGCTGTTATTTTCGGTTGAGTAGACACGAAAGAATGGTGTCTAGAGACTCCACATGCGTTTTTTTATATTTTCGCTACTCAAAAGCACTGATCATTGATTAAATATTTTCCTTCGTTCAATGTTTACTTTTTTGACCATCAAGGGTCAATGTAACCAAAATAAAAGGATTGGCAAGTTTGCTTTTAAGTTTTTACTGAAGAATTTCGGACCATAAGCCATTAATCTGTTTGAGTAAAAACCATAAACGCGAACTCTGAAGTGAATAACATGTTTAAATTGTACTCACAATAGACGTTACTGCAGCAGGGACAAAAACATAAACGACTTTAAAAAAAGTTGAATATATCTTTGCTACAATACAGAAAACAACAATCAGTTTTTGTATTGCCACTTCGTGTTTCTCAGTCACACACGACCTAAGCAAGTAAATAAAAAAGAATCCAGGGATATAATATAATACTTACTTAAGTGAGTGACTTAAGTACTTACTTAAACTTAAGTACACACATATATACAAGACACATATACCTACTTGGTATAAAAACAAAAGATTATCAACTCCACATGAAGCCACAACCCAATAACATGAACAATGGCTCGCCTACTATGGCTACAATGTCCTCCACAACATACACCAATCCGATGTAATAATATTATCGAAAGTAGGCGTTTACAATAATTGTACAGAGAATTTTTTTTTTTTTTATTGAAAAATATTCTTTGATTGGCTGGTGATAATATGAAATATTTTTATCAATATTAATTATTATTTGTTTTTGGTTTATCATCATTGTGTTAGAACAATAGCAAAAACAATTGCAGTGCATATATACAACCATTTCGCGCATATACGCTCACTCTAAACGGAATCGAAGATATGCATTAAAAAAACAGATCGTACTTGTGGTGAAATATTCGAAATATTGTATGGGATTCTTTAGAGGTATTTTATTTTTTTTTTTTTTGTTATTTCGATCTAGATTGCATAAACGAAATATATATTTCTCGTATAGTCAGTACTTTATGACTGTTTTTTGAACCATAGAGTTACAAACTGTTTTAAAACGTAAGTTAATACATCGGACTATGAATAAACGAGCTTGCGAGTTTAAGGTAAAAGGTTTTTCTTTCAATTGTATATCATTGAATAAGAATACACATCTTTTTAACATACATTATATGAAACAAACAGTGATATGGTGCCGAGTTTCTTTATTTGAAACCCTATTGAACTGCATCGGCCAAAGAGGTGTCCAATACAACGATGAAATAGCTCAATAATTAATAAGACATTCAACAAGACTCGCAGATGTTTTTAATATATGATAATTAACTATAAATTTGTAAACCAACGAAAAATTAATAATTAAGATTATATGTGTAACTATAAGTACCCGTTTTCCCAAGTAATAGCCCGGAAAATTGAGAGGATACTGCATATAGAATATAATTTTGTAAACATTGTAAAAAGAAAAAAAATTTATTTTAAGTTTGTTAATTTGCCGATAAGGTTTGTAATATCATTCAAATACTCATATGTATTGAATGATGTAGAAGCCATCGATGCGTCGTCACTTTCTGCGCAGCTATGCTTAGATGTGTTTATACATACTTTGACATTTAATAAAGAACAAAAACGGGGACATGAAGAGAAATTAATTTCTCTTTTTTATGTATAATATGTATAATGGATTATGTTTTATAAAATAAATATTTTTAAATACTTTTCCATAAATATTCAGACTTATACATTTCTTTGACAGTTTTTTCTTCTTCTGGAAATCAAAATTTTTATTCCATTTTGATTTTTATGTTGATCGATTGACGATTATCCGTATTTTGAAAAAGCAATAATCAATTTCTTGACCAGATTTACAATATTGTAAAGTGAACTTTTTTTGATTTTTTTATTGGATGGTGATAGAACACAAATATTTTTATCAATATTAATTATTACTGCTTTTGGTTTATTATCATTGTGAGACATCGTTTATCATAACAATAACAATCGGGGATTATAATGAAACACACGTGAAATATTTGAAATATTGTATAAGATTATTTAGAAATATTTTCGTTTTTTTTTCGTTATTTCGATCTTGATTGCAGAAACGAGATTTATATTTCCCATATATTAAGTATTTTATAAGTTTACTATTGAATTACAAAATTCCAAAAGTTGGATCGTTTATAATTAATAACATAAAAAATAATTTAAAGATTTGGAAAAGATATTGCAAAATGATTTCGTAACAAAACAAATTAGGTACCATGCTTGAACGGTAAAAAATGTAAAAAAAAGGGAAAACTAATTATAGTCAAAGAATTTTTCGGATAACTTAAATATCGTTCATTACTATGTATGACGTGGACGCCATCAATTTGCCTGTCAATTTCTGCGCAGCTGTGTTTATTTATATGGGTATTACCATTATTGAGATTTCCAAAAACTGAAGAAAACGGTAGCTGAAAATAAATAAACTTTTTAATGTCATAAAAATATCGCTCGCCAAGTGAAACTCCCACCATTTAACATAAATTCGTAGTAATCAAAAATTATTTTTCCAAAATCCATATACGGGTAAAAACAAGATACATCAGTTCTTTTTTAAATATTTGCTCATAAACTTTAAAACTTATTATTTTGTTGGGAACATTTCTTTCAACTTTGTTTTGTAAGTCGATTTCTATTTCTTGATGAAATTATAAGATTTACACTTCTTAAATAGAGAGGATTGTATGTTACGAAGATCACTATGAATCGATAAATTTACTTAATATGGCATTTTATAAGTCAATGGTTGCAAATTAACTTGGAAATATGCTTGTAAAAAAATGTTCCACTCGTTTGATTGGCATAACATAAAACAAAGTGGCATTATAGTCGAAGTATTACATACGTTACAGACATGAAGCTTTAGCTACATATTCCTTCAGGAATTAAATATATCAATGGCAGATATTCCATTGGCAATCCAACAATACATAAACAGACAAAACAAACATAATTTGCTAAATAAAAGATAAACTGTATTAAAACTAAATCGGTGACAATGCTTAGTAAAACTTTTGAGTGGGAACTTGAAAAAATCTAGAACGATGTTGTATTGGTGTAGGGTTGTAGCTCAAACAAAATTTCGTTTGCTTCCCGAATAAAAAATACTTTAAGACGCTAGTGGTGGAATGTATTAACTGAGTTTGTTCATTGACGAACTCGATGTCCATTAACGAAATCAACAGCATTCAATTATTATAATTATATCGTGTTGACGGATAAATGGATAACCGATTAATTGACTAAACTTTCGGCGTATGGACAAGAACGAAGTAACTGGCTAAATTTGACATGGTCTCTGGCATAATGTGAAAACATAAGCAATAGGTAATGTCATATTTATTGTGACCAATGTGATTGGTTTACAAACACGAATGGATATCTCCTATCTTAACAATACTGTTGATTGCTGACTGGCACATCGTTACAAAAAACGTCACATTGTATAATCTGAAATTTCATTTCTCCCCCATATAAAATCTTATATAGCCTCGCTATAGACGTTTTCACCTAAAAAACTTATCTCATACATTAAAGGGCGTGTTACTAATGTCACGTAAGCGATCCAGGTTTGGTTTCATAACGTTTGTGACATATGTAAACCTTATAATAATAATGATAATAAAATATAAAAATATATACGCATTATAAAATTCTATAACATTTTTTTGTGATATTTTTAGTTACGCATAAGTTATTTTGTTGTTTGCAATAAACATACGAAGTTATTTTGTTATTTTAATTTTTAATTGTTAAATGGAATGTTTGTAAGTATATATATATATATATATATATATATATATATATATATTTATATATATATATATATATATATATATATATATATATATATATATATATATATATATATATATATATATATATATATATATATATATATATATATATATATATGTATTAAATTTAATTCAACAGCATTTCATTTCAATTGTTAATACACAAACTATAATATTTTTATTAAAATTTTATTTTTATATTCATTTCTTTACTGCAGTGTGGTATTTAAATGTTACCTTCATTTATTCAAAATTAATATTTTCATTATTCAGTAACGCGCTGCCTACGAATACCTACGCACTTTTTATACCCGGTATATAATTATATACCAGGGTATATTAAGTCTAGTCCCGACTTTGTAACGGATGAAAATGTTGATCGCAGACATAAAAGTTTGGAATAGTTGTTCATAAAATGGTTTAATTCGATACGATACGATAACTCAAAAACGAAAAGAGATGAAATTTTGTATGTTTCTATCCTAGAGCTAAAAAGTGAGGTCAGTTCGTGAAAAATTGCCTGCCTTTGAAACCGTAACAGATAGAATCTCGTAAACCGTGCAGATCTCTTTGTTTTCTTTTTTGTAGCAGTAGCATATTTGTATATTTGTGAGGCTTCTTAAAAGAGCGGGAATTATCGCTAATTACACAATAATAATCCTTAAATTTAATTTGCATATGTATATATATTTATATATATATATATATATATATATATATATATATATATATATATATATATAGGGTGAATCGAACCAGGTACATAATAGCTCATGCCTCCATTTCCTTCTATGATGCTCCCATTCCCCAATAACATCCAATAGAAATCGATAAACTAATCACCTCTCCGAAACAAACGAAGACCACTCGTGATTGGCTGAAAGATATGATAAACATCAAAGCATTCAAATTAGAGTGCTAGGAGAATATGTGATAAGTGATAGGAATATTATTACTTTTTCATCTAAAATTATAATTTAACATAAATATTATTGTATTATTGAAAAAATAATGTTCTCCTAGCACTCCACTTTAAATGCTATGGTATTTATCATATCTTTCAGCCAATCACGAGTGGTCTTCGTTTGTTTCAGGTAGATGATCAATTTATCGATTTCTATTGGATGTTATTGGGGAATGGGAGCATCATAGAAAGAAACGAAGGCGTGTGCTATTATGCACCTGGTTCGATTCACCCTGTATATTCAAATATTAAATATTCAAAACAATTTCAATATATTATGATTTTATCACTAAATTTAAAATATGGTCGATTTAGTCTAATTTATAATTCGCTCGTGTTCACATACGTACCTATACACACAAAAAAAATAAGTGTGTGCCTAAGAAGGTCAAAAAAATATAATTAAATTTTATTATTCCTATTATGATCAATTCATAATTAAAAATGCAACTACTGTTAATTAAAAAATTTCATGGAAATATTTAATTGCTTTTAAAATGCGACAAATTTCATGCAAAAATTTTACCCTTAAGACAGTACGAGCACAGAATAAATTAACTAAAACTTGATTTTTTCCACAAAGTTTTATGGAATATAATAAACTAATGTCAATCAAAAATTGAAATGCATGTTACCGAATGGTAACATGCATGTTACCGAATGGTAACATGCATTACCGAATGGTTTTCGGAAATATTTATAAATTAAAATTTATAAATAGTAAAATTTAAAATGTTAAAATTTCCATATTTTCAATATTTCCACTTAAATACAGTAAAATATCAAAAAAGAAAAACAAAAAAGTCCCGAAAATTAAAGTAACAAAACCTTTTGAGAACAAAGGGAGTTTGGACATGATAAAAAATAATTTTTGGTGATTTCGAGTTTATAAAACTTTAAATATTGTTTCGAGTATGTTAAATTCTTTTTAAATAAATTTTTCAATGTTAATATAAGGTCCAAACTACAAAATCGTTGATCCTCAATGAGTACTCTGATAGTACTACCTTAAACTATTTATACAATAAAATTGAATCGTCGTGTGTGGTCGGATTATTAAATATTCCTTTAACATAAATTCAACAAAAATAAATATCATAAAATATTTTAAAAACTTAATTAATGATAAAATAGACAACGCCAGTCTGCAATATATACACATACATGTATGCGTACATTGTCCTGGAATCAATCCAAGTCCATAACTCAATATATATATATATATATAGGAGTATATAAGCCAAATAAAAACATTTCGTAAATATCTATAAGCGATTGAAAAAAATGTCAATTGTTTTCATATCATCTCAACAGAAAACTCTAATACAATTTCAATATCAATTTGAAAAATTTATGAAACAATTTCATAATTGTTTATTGTGTTTTGATTTTATTTATAAATGGAATTTTTGTTCCAATATAATAATAATAATAAACAATGAACAATTTCTTTCTCAATTTTTTGTTTTTGTTTTTTTTCGTTTGGCTTGCTTGTTGTTGAGGGAATCTCAAAACCATTTAATATGGAATACAATGATTAATTGTTTATTAAAAATAAAACTTTAAATATTGTTAAAATATTTTATTTATATATAAATAAATAAATTCAATCATTTAGTTTAGGCCGTTTAGGGTAAAATATTTGATTGCAGTACATTTCAGAATATATAAATGAGAAATTTTAGTGAAAATAATATTGAAATTGGTTCGTAATAATAATTAAAATCCTGAATAACTTTATATAGTTATATAAAACCTACGTTACCTATTCTTTCTTATCACTTTGCTCAATAGGCACGTTGCATAAACAAACTTCAATTAAGGACGTTGGGGTCTAATGAAAAGAAGTCTCTTGAAACAAGCTGAAATGCAAAATTCTAAAAATGTCTTTAGATTACATTTCAAATTTTGCCCCAATTTCTAGAACATTTATTTGTATTTTATAAATACATATTTCGACTACAATATGGTCATCATCAGTATGAATTAGTTTATCGTAACTATCTCTGGGATATGGATTTAGAGATATGATGCTTGTTGCTAATTTGGTGCGTGTCTCATTCACATTGCTGGCCTGCTTCAAAACACCTAGAGTTCTCTTTGATTATTTTAATAATCTTTATCTCTTTAGATATTAGTAAACGGGAAAAGTTTAACAAGAGTAAAGTTTTAGGAAAATCATCTCATCCCAATATACCTACTTAACAATTTTTCTATAACTACGGTTTTAATGTCATAATAATGAATATTAATTAAATCTTAAGTACAATAAATGTTCATTTTATTGGCAAAATTTTCTACAATATGTTGACACTTATTGCAGAGAAATTTTGAGTTGAATTTCATGTTTGGGGCTCTGAAATGTTTGTGGCTAATTGACGTTCACTTTAACCTTAAGATAATATTTCAAATTATATTCAAAAAATCAAAATAACACAATAACACATTTCATTTTTATTTTTGAAGAAGGAACTGTGTTCCGACACTATTCAAATAAAGTGTTTCTACGAAAAATTCAAGTATTTGTTTTATTTAATAATTATAATGGATTTTCGTCAAGTAACGATCCATGCAATGCAAAAGCTTTAAAGTTGCGTTTCCAATATATATATATATAATGTGTAAGATACCCCAGCTTATCTATAACTGATAAAGGAAAGATGTTTGCACTATCAAAATTTCCAAAAATTTTCTTTACCTTTTAAAAACATACTTATATTACATAGAAACATATATTACATAGAAAATAACAGTAGTAATGACGTGACAACGATCTTTATCTTTTTGGGATTCCGAAATTTTATTCTCTCGGCTACTAAAATCATCAAATTTCTATTATTGAAATAAAAAAACAACATTTTATACAAATCTGTTTTTAGGGAGAAAAAAAAAGAAGTATTTTATAAAAATAGATAAGTTTGTAATTATTCTATTATATATTGTCTCAATCTGTAGTGTACTTTCGATTATCCGGGCTAATAGGGAAGTCTGGTCCAAATAACTAAAAAACACTCTAGTCCGGTCATTTTAGACATTTGAAATAAAGAAAATTCCGACAGAGCTAAATCTTCGTAGAGACCTTAGGTTTACCACAAGGAATAAAGTGTCAAAAGTCCCCATCAGTCCCATGTGAGCTTAGGGACTTATTCGGGGCCCAAGGTCAAAATTTTAGGTTTTTTGGATTTTTCTCGAAAACGGTAAGTTTTATCGAAAAAGTACCTCGGAGCAAAGTTGTAGATCTTAAAATTCTCTATAAAAATGGTTCCCATGATTTTTTCTCTAAGACCCACTATTTCCCAGATATTGCGCTTGTAAGAATCATGTTCTACATAGTATGCACACATATGCCACGTATATACATATTTAGGTACTCAAGCAAGCAAAAATGCCTACTCGTGCCTCTTCTATGTATACATTATACTATTCTAAGAAAATTTACTCTAAAACGACCGCCGGTCCCTTACCGAATCCCCTCTACTTGAATAACATCTGGCCTTGAAAAACATCTGCCTATTCTTTTGTCCATGTGGTGTCGTTCACGTATACCTGCTTCTTTTAGTGTTGAACGAGCAGTTCGAGTGACTATACGTATTTATTACAAGCGTCTACTGTTGAAATTAGTGCTGATTAATATTTAACAAAAAATGTCACAATTTTGCTTTATTTGTAATAAACTTTTGACTGAAGATGAAACTGTTGTGGTCAGTCGTGGAATGCCAACTTTAATCGATGCAAGCGTCGCGAGAAGTGATGAGTTTGCTGATTATTTAAGAAGCCAAAAATCCGTTACAATTCACGTGGATTGCAGAAAATCATACACCCGGAAAACTTCAATCTCTGCATCAAAAAGACAACGTGAGGAAGAACAGGCCAGTACTTCAAAAGTAAGTCCACCTCATACTAGAGCGCGAATAAGTGAATCCAGCTTTTGTTTTAAAAACCACTGCTTATTTTGTGGCGATGAAGCGGATGAAGAAGCAGAAAAGAAGAAAGTGAAGATTTATCGCCGAAAAATTCATAAAGTTTCTACACTTACATTCAAAGATTCCATTTTAAAATTAGCTAAAGATCGTTCTGATGATGTGTCAAAAGCTGTCTTTGCGCGTATTAATTTTCAGTATGATTTAGTTGCTGCTGACGCTAAATACCATGACAGTTGTTACAAATCCTTCCTGAGACCTAATACTGGCGGTAAAATTGGCCGTCCTCAAAGTGAGGCTATAAACTCTGCAATGGAGGAAATTTTCAATTTCATCGAAAGTAGCGATGACTGCCAGTTTTCGTTAGATGAACTGAAGAATGTTTGCCAAAATGTAGCTTTAGAAAACGGGATTATAAAAATACGATTGAAATTAAAGTATGGTAGTAGAATTATTATTACAGAGAAGCCTGGAAAATTAACATTTATTTGTTTTGTAGACAATTACCAAGACATTTTAAGTCAAGCCTGGTCTGATAACAAAAACTTGAATGAAAAGGAAAAAAGGTGGAAAACTTTAAAAGCTGCGGCAGAAATTATTCGAGAAGATATTCAATCTTGTGTGTTTGATAATACTATGTACCCGCCACCGGGTAGAATGTTTGAAGATATAAATAACGATATTCCCGAATCATTATCTTTTTTTTTGGGATAAATCATTCTTAAAAATAAGCGTCATAATTTGGATCATTTAAAGTTAGTTTGCACAAATATTAGTCATAGCATAATGACTGCTGTTCGGCCTAGATCCTTCAAGTCTAAATTACAGCTGGGTCTTTCAAAACATGATTGTTGAAGTTGAATATGAAGAGTATGAGTCAGATTAAAGTAATAAAAAAAAGTTAGAACGACAGTTAAACTCAGTAACCCATATCAATAATCTTCATACTATTAAATAATTATTGTTCCTGAAAATAACGTCATAAAGGTTCGTGGAATAGGCCTACCGGGGATACCACGTTAAAAAAAACGCGCCGAGTACACTACCTCACAGGTGGTGTGGAAATGTGTGCATATTATGTAGAACTTGATTCTTACAAGCGCAATATCTGGGAAATAGTGGGTCTTAGAGAAAAAATCATGGGAACCATTTTTATAGAGAATTTTAAGATCTACAACTTTGCTCCGAGGTACTTTTTCGATAAAACTTACCGTTTTCGAGAAAAATCCAAAAAACCTAAAATTTTGACCTTGGGCCCCGAATAAGTCCCTAAGCTCACATGGGACTGATGGGGACTTTTGACACTTTATTCCTTGTGGTAAACCTAAGGTCTCTACAAAGATTTGGCTCTGTCGGAATTTTCTTTATTTGATCACTATTTTTATGTCTAAAATGACCGGACTACTCCGAGCTCTCAATTTTTATTGTTCAATAAAGTTTCAACAGAAGTCCATGCCGTCCGAGAACTAAGTAAATAAAAAAAATTCAAAAATGGTTTTGTTTTGTATCTACGACAAAACTTGACGAAATCCGAATGCACCATCTCACCGTTTGTTTCATATTTATGTCAGTCAGGTGCATTAATTTGTAGCGGTATCGCATTTTCATTAAATTATTATTATAATTTTATTTATCATTTTTATCTGTTGCTTAACAACTATAACTTCTCTCTTTTATCACGGTTGCTTTGGATGTTAACAACTTTGATAATTTACATATTATGTATTTGTATTGGATGTTAACAACTTTGATAATTTACATACAAATACATAATATGTAAATTATCAAAGTTGTTAACATCCAAAGCAACCGTGATAAAAGAGAGAAGTTATAGTTGTTAAGCAACAGATAAAAATGATAAATAAAATTATAATAATAATTTAATGAAAATGCGATACCGCTACAAATTCATTAAAAGATAATTAATTTAGAAACAAACAACTATTTTAAGCACGGATCAACGCACCTGGATAATCGAACGTACACTGTTCGAATGCATATATAATTACCCACTAATAATAAATCCTCGAGTAAAGACCGATCTAGACATCATCAATAACAAATACTAATTATTATTATAAACATTCATGTCCACGTGCTGCGTGAAGATATTGTCGTTTTATTTAGTCTAGAGAATTTTTACAAAAATTTATATGGCATAAATGAAAATTCCAAGAAATCATATAATATTTCTATCGTCATCCTTATCGAATCAAATGGATTCGATAAAGATACACAATATCAAAATCTATATACATTGATTGAAATAGATCAGAACAAACATCATTGTTGTTTATTTAAGTAATCAATTGATATTATATATTGGCATTCAGCTACGATCGATTGAATACACATCTATTGAATGCGATTCATTTCTAAAATCGCATAACTGAAATTGTATTTGATTTTTGTATTCCAAAAAAAAAAAAAACAACAAATCGATTATTCTTTGCTAAACAAGGACGTGAACAACAAAAAATATTTTGTAAATCATTGTACGATTTTTATAATTTATTTTTAATTATTTGAAACATTTTAAAATGAGGGATAAAAACACATTTAGGAGAGTTGTAGTATTTTTGTTTGTGTTTTTTGGACACTAGTATTTGTGTATCAATTGTCATTTAGGTCGTCAACAATGATTTGACATCAAATTTTTGAATATTTTCTGACATTAAAATTTATCACTGATTGTACTTTTTCAAAATGTTAAGATATTATTTTATAAATTCGAGTTTTTTTCTTTTATTTTATAAAGTGATTTTCAAAAATATTAAAATCTCATGAATAAAACAAAATTTTTATTTAATATACCGCATCAGATTTATTGCTGCACTTACTTCCATTTGAATTCTATTTTCTATTTTTAAGAAATGGAAAACAATTAAAGTAGTGATCCGAATATATATTGATTCAAGCAAATACAACGAAAGTTTAAATTATGCGATAGAATGCGAAATTAAGGATCGTATTTATATACCATATTAACTTGGAACGCGTTGGTGTATTTCCCACCTCTTCCTCCAATATAATTACTTGCAACTGTATACAAATTTGGCCGTTCAGAAGTTATAAAAAATGAGCCGAAATTGACAAAGCTTTGGTAATTGTGTCATAGACGATTGATTGCCTTTAAAACTATTCAACGTTTTAATTTGGTATTTGGCAAAGAGGTAGGATATGATGGCCTAATTATATAGACGTAAAGTATATAAAGTTGAATTTTGATCCTGAAAGTTTATTTCAGGGGATAAATTGGAATTAGGGAATGTAAATTTCAAGAGCATCGTTTAGGTTGTCAGTATGACGTATTTGTATAACGTCCCAAAAATTGAGTCCCCTATACGTATCACCAATAGGATCGTTTAGAAAAATTATTAGGATTCAAAAACTCTATTTCTCACGATATAACGAAGTTTATCAAATTTATTTTCATCTAATACTAATTGTATAAGTAAAGCTGGTCCTTGGCCGAGTTTTTATTAAATCGGTAGAATAGTATTTACAAAATCTACTAATCCATGATCAGGTTCAATAGTTTAATTAAATAAAAAATAAAAATATCATGCGAGATTTTAACACTGGATTTTGTGTCTATTTTTATACCCGGTTTATATTAAATATATGTATAAGTTTAGTCCCGACTTTGTAACGGTTGAAAATATTGTCAGTTTGTCTGCCCGTTCGTAAACACGATAAGTCGAAATCGCACAGAGATAAAGAGCTTTAAATTCGGACCCAGTTTGTGAGAGGAATAAATCCAAGAGTATGTCCATATTTGAAAAATTTACAGTCAAAAACTGTTCCTTATTTAAAAATAAACAACTTTTCTTCGAAACTTTTTTTCATACACTGAATAACTTCGCCAGCATTACACTACTTTGTATTTGTATACATTTGTGTAAGTGTAAAAAATAAAATAAATAGTTGATGCATCGTTAAAATCTCGCATTGATATACCGAGTATTTAAGGTATTAACTCAGTAAGTTGTTTTATTCACTCGTTTTATTTCGTTAATGATATATTTGTGATCACAAAGGTTTTTAAATCACAGGAATTTGAACGGAGTTATGTATAAGAATTACATTATTATTTATTAGACGTTTCGTCAATTATATTATGACTTCATCAGCAAACTACAATAAATTATTTTTGTTTTCCAATTCAGTTGCAAGAACTTCTAAAACATATTGAGATCTGAGACAATTTAAAGATAAATGGAAAGTACTACTAACAGTTACACTTTTAAGATTTTCATAAAAACAATATAAATTGATACATGAAAAAAAATTTCTATCTCGAGCATTGATAATATACCATAAAATACATTGCCAAAAAGCCAACACGCATCCAAAACAAAAAAACCAGCACCAAATGAAACAAACAAACAAACATATATTAAGAACTATTGTTTTCAATAGAACAAAAGGGACACTCATCACACACAACAAATAAGTAAGCTAAAAATGAGTCGAAAAAAATATGGTGTAAACTAACAACCTCCATGTATAAATTAGCAGCTATGTTCTAGAGATAAAAAGTAAGGTCAAGTTGTGCAAAATCGGACCATGTTTGGGAAAATTGGCAAAACTGCCCATGTTGAAACCATAAGAGATAGAAGCACAATTCATACAGTTTGGAATTTTAGCACTATGGGTCGAATACCTTGAAAACCGTTAATTGTATCGTATTTTAACCAACGCCATCGTTTTCGCTAGGTCCAAATTAGGTTAAAACAAAGTTTTTATCAAAATCGGGCACATAAAATTATCCTCCAATTTTTGTGAATTTTTTAAGGAGTACCCCTTGGAAAATATGTAAAAAAAGTGATGAAAATATTTGTTCTCGATTTTAATAATAATCATTTTCTAGGCTAATTTTGACCCAAACAGTACGAAAATCAGGTTCATTTTGACGTCTGACCAACACTAGTTCTGATACTTTAAAAACCGTTAATCGTACCATTCAAGAATTTTAGTTTCTTCGTTCAACTACACATATGTTTTTGGTTCGACTGCGTAGTCTTGAATGAAAACAAGACTACTTGGGTTTCTTTGGCAAACGAAGTAGAGTTTAGTGAAGCAAATATAATTTAACGGTCACCGGTGTTTACGGTCTTCGCTTGGACTATTTGGAGACTCCAATTTTTAGATATTCAGTTAACTTACTCACGAACATCGGCCATCGATTTTTGACATAAAACATATTTATCCTTGTTTATCCATAAAAAATATTTATCATAAAACGTTGTATGTTCGTTGTATGTTTGTTTGTTTGTATATAGAGGTAAAAAATGAACACACCAAACAAAGATGGATTAACTTTTTATTTTATCTTCTTCTTATTCTTCTTCTTCTTCTGTTTGTTGTCATAAATTTATTTATATTTCATTGTTTTCAATTTTCAATGCTTTTGTTTTAATATAAATTTCTAAAAAACAAGCCTACTATCAAAAAAAAAATTTTATACATATCTTCAAAAATCTAAAATAATACTTCGAGCGAGTGTGTGTTTAAACCAAATCTACTCTCTACTGTAGCGTATAGCAATAATCCAAATATTGTTAAATTTTCAGTCAATTATTTTTATGTCTAGAATTATGGCTGGTTTTAAAAAGGACGACCATCATAGAATAAATATTCATATATAAATCCGTAAAAGTGTTAATCTTCAGTAATGATTGACGTACATACAACTGGAAACAAACCACCTGGCTAAAACCATTTTGTTGGCCAGGTGAGTTTTTCATGAATAGCAAGTTTGTAAGGTAGATGTTTGTTATATTAAATAATTATTATTTAAATAAATAATAAATATATATAAAAGATATAATTGATCTGTATTAATTAAAATTGATCTTTTTAATTTGATTTATAAAATGTTATTATTTTTATATGTAAATTACCATGGTTGTTAACATTCACAGCAACCGTGATAATAGAGGGAAGTTATAGTTGAAATGCAACAGATAAAAAATGAAGAACAAAATTATAATAATAATTTAATGATGAAGCGACACCGCTACAAGTTCAAAAAAAAGCAATAATAAAAACAAAATCGATTCAAAACTTCGAGAATTGACTTCAAATATTTCCGACTTCAATATTTCCCCGGTTGTACAGAAAAATGATGGTGGAATATTTTTATAAAAAACAAATGAGAAATAACAACTAACTTAAATACCCTGAGTTAGTAGTTGCTTAAATACACTGTATATATTGAGGTGTATATCAATGCGTGAAGTGTTTATTTGACTTATTACACACACTTAGATGGCACACTCTGGCATTTCAGACCAATGCTTTGCCTCTGAGCTACCTGAAATGGTATGGGAATGTATATGATCTTTCATATCGATAAATATTCATTTTATGAAAAAACTTTTTAAACAAAAGTTGTTTATTTTAAAACAAGGATATTTATAGAATATCTCGAACGATTTCAAAGTCGATCTAAGAAATTACATTGATTAAAATAATGGAAGAGTATATATTCAAAGTAATCTGAGTAGTTTCATCTTCCAAACTAGTACGCGCAGAATACTAGATCTTGCCAAAGCTGAAAAATACAATGCCTGAACTTCAGCTATGTATGGGATACAACGAATATAGGGTCCTAAAGGTCTTAAAGGACGTAATGTGATAATACTATTGCATATTGAATCAAAAAAATATTTAAACAAGTGAAAATAACAACTGAGTTAATTGCATAAATACCCAGTATATCCTGAATTCATGTAAAAAGTTTATAACAAAAGTATTTTGTATTCACATTTTTGCCCTATCTCTTACGGTTTCTAAAATGGCAGGTTTTGCCAATTTTGTCCAAACATGGTCCGATTTTGCCCATTCACGTACAAGACCTTACTTTTTAGCTCTAGAACACACACAAAATTTCAGTCCCTCTTTCTATTTTTCAGTTATCGTGTCCACAGTCGGACGGACATGCGAAAATGGCCAAATTAGGCCATTTTATGAACACCTATTCCAAACATTTATGTCTGCGATCAATATATTCGAGCGTTACAAAGTCGGACTAAACTTTATACACCCGTAAGTATATTTACATATACCGGGTATAAGTGGAAACCTGTTCTTGTCAAAAAAAGTTTTTCATCTACAGCCTCCTGAAAAAAAACATGAAAACTATATAGATAGGATATTTAAGGGTTGTAGTTCGGTTATACACACAAAAGGGTATATTTATAGAGTTTAGGCAAATCAACTAGAGCATGTATAGACACCACCACCACCACCATCAATGAATGCCTGTGATGATGATCAAGCAGCAGCAAGCACCAAGGGGTGAAGCAAGTTAACGCCAAGTTAGATGTAACATCACACACATCAAAAACATATAGAAGAAGTACAGCACAGGCAGTAGCAATGAAGAGGGTGTTTGAAATTCTCTCTTCATTTGCAAGTCAAATTTTCTAAGTGGATATGATGATGTCACATAGCAGCAGCAGTGTGTAACATTATAAGGACTTTCTGTTAGATATAGGATAATACTTTTGTTTTGGTGGGATGAGAATTGAGAACAAGTAGATATATAGTTGTCGATAGTACTAGGAATTGGCAGATAGTAAGTACATAATATAGATTACAAAAGTTTCTGGTGGGTATTTTCGATGTCCTATTTTTGATGGAAAATAGGACATCTGCATACAATAGGACAATTAAACTTAAAAATAACTCGAAATTTTCTGGAAGCCGTTGAACATGTCGATTTGACCGTTCATGCAAAGTTTACGAGCATCAAGTTACTGTTTTCCAAAATTTTATTATTAAAAAAGTTGGGCGTCTTGTCAAAACGAAGCTACTTACAAAGTACCAGCTTGATGCTCATTATCCTGAAAAAACCCTTTGATCTCCCGGACTATTTATTGGCAAATAATCTATTTCCAAAATTTTCTTCTAATTGTCGTATCGATATGAAAGTTTGAATATGTATGCAATTATGATGACAATATAATAATTCCACACCATCCAGATTAAATCATCAAGAAAGTCGTAAATATGCTAAGCAAATGCAATTAATGTTTTGGAGGAAGCGATGGTAAAATATGTAAATTTTAATTTACTTTTATAGTCTTACAAAAAGACTTAAAACTGAGATACAATCTTTAATTCGTAGTTAACGCTGAAAATAAGAAAATTCTAAAAGCTATGAGTATGTAAAATTAAACCACCAGAGCCTTCACAAAGAAGTTCCCTCGTTTTTACAATTTTTTTTTTAGTTTTTGCTTTTTAGTGCGTTACCTAATAATAAAAGCCGTGTATTATAGTTTTTTTGATAATTATAGAATGAGATCCTAATTGAAGATTCGGTAGTGATTAGTATATAATTTTAGGGTTCAGTACTAAACAACTGGAAGCCAAACTAGCTAGCATTGGATAAGCAATAGCAATGTTATAACCTTCATGACCTGTCTATGTGTAATACTTACTACATGTAAGTACTTGATAAAATGATAACATACGATGAAATAATACCCCTTTCTCTGTTATAGTTATATTTATAACTTGTGTACAGCGGCGCTTATACGTATCTAACGTCCTATACATGTACTCTTCAAACAAACACTTATGTGGTACGAACAACTATGTTTGTACTAGAAATCATTTCATAGATAAAAAATATTTTTGAAAAGTTTTATACATATATATATATATATATTTGTTACTAAAAAATTATTCAAAACTATAATCATCTTTTAAAAACGAGAATGCTAATTAACTTATTTATATATCTTCAGCCATAGCAGAGATAGTAGGGATTATAATATATTACAACAGAATTATTATCCTTAGCAAATTCTATTCATTTTAAATAGGTTTGGAATAATGTTGTCCAGATATCAGAAAATTATACATAATCAAACCATATAGTTTTGACAAACCATGATAAAAAATAAGTGATGTAGGAGCTACACATATGTGGCTTGACATCGTTGAACTTTTATCTATAGGATATACATCAATGAAAATCTTTTAGAATTTGTCTTACGTAACCGAAATGGAATTTGGACAAACATTGTATTGTTGACGCTTAAGCATACACAAATAAATATATATGAAAAATATTAATATTAAGAATAATTTTACCTCCGTTTTTGAGACTCTTCGGTACATAACAGAGGCCAACCACATCATTATGTTTTGAACCTTTATTAATTTTCAACCATACCTTATAGATGTGAGTGAAGGACACGGTATTTGTATGCATACTATTAATAGGAATTATGCCGATATTCATCTGAAGTTCGTGAAGGGAAAGTGCAGAAAACCTTGAAAAGCATAGTCGGTTACTTCGTCCTTGTCCATACGCCGAGAACTTTGTGAAATAACCACCCATTTAATTTTAATTGACAAACTGCCACCGTTGGGAATCGAACTCGCAATCTCCCAGTTTCAATCAGAGTGCCTTTGATAGCAAGGCCACTTGGACTCATTAGAAAACTTTGTATTGTTAAAATTTAAAAAAATAGCTTATTCTGGGACACATCTTACATCAAACTGTTGGATAGCCTTATGCCGACATCATTGGGAGGATTTACAAAATTGTCTACCATTAATAGGCGCAATTTGGGATGTCCTAGATGGTCATTTTATGTGATTTTCACTTATGTATACTAATGACCATAAAAGTTGATATCATTTTTAAAATTTTACTATTTATTTGTGTCTATTCATTCGATTTTCGAAAAATATTTTCTAATAAAAGTTGTTATCAATATTTATAATGAACAATTTATATTAAAAATTTTTTTTCGAAAAAAATTACAACAATGTTTATTACTTTATGACAATAATAAACTCGATTAAAAAGATAACATAGTAATTAATCAAAATATCTTCAAATCGAAAACTATATAAACTTCAAAATAAATTTTTCTAAACAATTCACAAGCAGGTAAATAATAAAAAATAATTTGTGTTTATTTTGTAAATCTATATTGACAAGTGTTCGAGAAATAAAACAAAGGTTTTGTATCATTTCATTATTTGACAAGGTTTTTTTTTTTTTTTTTTAAATATATGCCCTTTTTATCCATCCATCCACCAACAACCAGATCGACAACAGACTTCACATAAATACAAGAACTTGTTCACAAATCAAAAAAAGTGAGTGTGGTTTGATTTCTATTACAGCACATCAACAACTATACCTACAATATAAATATACACAAAACAAACTCATAAGTACAATCAGATTCGAAAAAATTGAACTTATCTGACGATAGTTTGTGTTGTTTATCAGTTTCTTCTAGCAGTTCTTCTTCAAATGCAGAACTGCAATAAAAAAGTGTAGAAAAATTTAAAAAATGATCCTAATGTATATTTATTCAATAAAGTACAATAGGCAAAAGTATGAGGCAAAATAACCAGTCCAAGTGGCCGAGTGATCTCAGGTGTTATGTCTGCGCAGTATACCTACTTGGAAACTGGGAGGTTATAGGCTCAAATCCCGACATCGGTAGTTTGTCAATTATTAAGAAAAAAAACAGGGGCGGTTAATTGACTAAACTGTCGACGTATGGACAAGAACGAAGTAACTGGCTATGCTTGAGAAGGATATCTGTAGTTTCCTTCACGAACTCCAGATGAATATCGACATAGTTCCTATCGTAGTCGACTGCAGCCGCATATCCTACCAATTCCAGTCTATACACAAACATTCCTTCCACTCCACTCACATCCTCACATCCTTAGGCATCACAATGGACCTTATGGTCAAAGTGTAGCCCGTCCAGGGCAGCCTCTACAATCTATCTATCTATCTATGAGGAAAAATATGACTTATTTTACAAGCTTTTACTTTCTGATTGTTTCTTATTTGGTTTTTGATGGAAAACTACTAATCAAGAGCATTAATATTATAAAGTATATCTAATATCGTTCTATATACTTATACAAGGAACTCGAATATATTTCCTGAAATAGAAAATGGGTGGAAATGTGGATAAATATTGGGAAGTAGTGGAAGTGGTGGGAAATTAAACTTAATTTTTTAGCCTAAAAAAAATAAAAATATCAACTAACAAAGTTACTTGCTTAAATATCCGGTATATACAGAGCTTATGAAAAAACTGTCAAACAAAATTTATACCTTTCTTAGTCTTACCTTTTCAAAGATTTTTTCCCCTGGAGTGGGGAAGCTCGATCCGATTTTGCCACATACACATAGAAAATTTCAACTCGTTATCTCTTTTCGTTTTTGAGTTATCTTGTCCACGGTTCATTTTCACAAGTCCGATTCGGATGGCAATTATCCATCTTTGAAACGGCAAGAAATTGAAAAAACATTTGAGGACAAAAATGTTCCTTTTTTAAAATAGACAACTTTTGTTTGAAACTGGTTTAATTAAGTCAGTAAATACCGGGTATTTAAACCCAGCTAGATGTTATTTTCACTTAAACAAATTATTAATGCACTAAAAAGTCAAAATTCAAAAACAAACCTTGAATATGTGACCTATATGTGACTATAAAAAAACTTTAGGCGCCCATAAACGCTTTAAGCGAACATTGCAAAACCTGACAGCTCCAAGCATTTATCGATAATAATGTTTTGAGTATTTATAGAAAGTTTCCATATTCTAAACAGCTCCTTATAATACAAATTAGGGTCAAGTTTACTACAATGCCATTCTTTGTGAACAAATATGTTAAATTTTTTTGAATCGAACTGCACTTTCCTATCAATTATAATTTTTTGATTGTATGTCTGTCATGATTATCGTCATCAAATCGTTTGATAATAATAATAATGATTTTTATCAAACGTACAGCAGCAGTAGCCTGCCTGGGCTGTAACCTACCTACATACTACTCATCACTTACTTGTTTTGAACAACACAACACAACGTAAATAAACAATTCAAATATACTTACCATTGAACACAACAACAACAACAACAACAACAACAATTCTTCAAATCTACATATTATTTATACAGAGTTTTATTTTATTTTATATTTTGAAGAGTATTTCAACTTTAGTATGTAAATTACCAATCAATAATAAGAATAATAATAATAATACTGTACGTATTGTTTGATTTGATTGTGGGTTCTTTTTTAAAACAAAAAAGAATATCTATGTATTACATTTTTACTGTATTTGGAGTATTGTAAATCATTATTTATTTTATTTAAGGAGTTTATTATTAATAAGATTATAACGAAATCAGAAAGATAATTATCATTTTATCAAGAGAGGTCGTCAATGGATAGTAACTAATATGTGATAGAATACCGTTCAATTATTTTGAAAATATACTTATGTCTATAATATCTTCTTAGGGGGTTGTAAACCGAACTACATCATATTAAGAAATTTTACTTTCAATCTTAAATATTTCTGTAAATATTAGCGTAACAAAAAAAATGATAAGAAACAAAATTATAGTAAAACTAATTATCTACAAATATATTTCTTATCAATTTCTCGATTTTTCCAATATTAAGGGAGATATGCCAAAAAATAAATATATTATTTCCGCATTCAAATTAATGTAACGTAATCATTACATCAGCAAAAATTATCTAAATATTATCCCATTGTCAGAAAATTATTATATTAATATATATATATATATATATATATATATATATATATATATATATATATATATATATATATATATATATATATATGTATATATATAGTATATATATAGTATATATATAGTATATACAATCAAAAAATGAACAAGAAATCTATACAATATACACACGCGGAGGCCAGGCTTTATACTATTATATATTAAAACTAATAGTTAATATTTTATATATTTGAGCGTCGTTCACCCAAAAAATAACCCATATATCACTTTATTTCTGGTATGATTGTGTTGTTATGATTTAAAAGCAGCGAACGAACGAATCGAAAACTGGTCGTATCATTCATATGTAATAAATAAATAGATGGATCGACCGACCGACCCTTATATAGTTGTTGGGTTTGTTATCCTTGTAACAAAAGCAAACTTACTAAATGTTTTGAAATAACCAAAACTATTACTAAAAAAACATATATATATATATATATATATATTATATATATATATATATGTATATATGTATATCGGGATTCGTGAATATGTGAGATTTCCATATCATAATTTTAATTTATATATATATATATATATATATATATATATATATATATATAGATACATTTAAAGTTCTCTTCTGTTCACACTTTATTCACAGCGCAGGAGGATTATATTAAACGATATTATTGAAATATTTGTATATATAAACAAAGTGTTTAATGAAAGAATATGAATCCGACAAAAAACATAAACTTTAGAGGGACCAAGTTTTCGCACAAAAAAAATACCTATTGATATCCCAGCAAAAAAAAATTCCCACTTTCAGAAGTATTGAAATCAATGTAAAGGCCAAGTCAGTATTCATAAGGTAAAGTCGGTAACAACACCTAACATTATATATTCAGGCAGTAGCGTAGCTAGCGGGAGTATTACAGGTAGCAACCACCGGGGCTCCCTATCTCAGAGCCCCTCTTTTCCCGAATCAACTCAGCTCAATTCCAAGAAGTTATCTCTCCGTGCTTATCTCGAAAGTCGTATAAAACAACTTCATTCTGTGAAACAGCTCGCGCATTTGTTGTTAATAGAACATTATGTTTTGACGTCTAGTTTTCCAGATGTTTACACTGCCTTAATTTTATTTTTAACAATTCCCGTCACTGTTGCTTCAGCTGAACGTTCATTTTCGAAGTAAAAAATAATTAAAATTTATCAACGAAGTAGGTAATTTTCCATAGAACACGAAACTGCTAATGGTTTAATAAATTTTCTCGAAATACTATAAATTGTTCATGTCAATGAATATTGTTGAATATATTGAGTTTTTTTTTTTAGTAATGTAAGGTTTGGGACAAATACCAGTCCAAGTGGCCGAGCGGTCTAAAGCGTTATGTCTGCGCAGTATGCCTACTTGGAAACTGGGAGGTTATGGGTTTGAATCCCGACATCGGCAGTTTTTCAATTATTAAGAAAAAAAAAGGGCGGTTAATTGATTAAACTGTTGACGTATGGACAAGAACGAAGTAACTGCCTATGCTTGAGAAGGTTTTCTGCAGTTTCCTTCACGAACTCCAGATGAATATCGGCTTAGTCTATAGTCTATACACAAAAATTCCTTACACTCCACTCACATCCTCACATCCTTAGGCATCACAATGGACCTTATGGTCGAAGTATAGCCCGTCCAGGGCAGCCTTTACAATCTATCTGTCTATCTATCTTGGGGCAAATAATATTCGATGTGGGCCCGCAAGTTGGAGCTACGTCTCTGACCACAGGGCTGATAATATAGCTCAATGTTCGAGTGTTTGACAAATTTAAATGGGAATCTTATTATCCATTGAAGTACTTCAGAAACTATACTTTCTAAAACACAATTAATTAGATACATACATTTTTTTGTACAAAACTATCAAAAAAAAACTAGAAATTAGACAAACTTAAACTTTCTCCCTTTGTTTATAAATAGGATAAGTAGATTCTCTATGAAGCAGTCGCTTAATCACACCAGAAATAAAATCCACAATGGTTTTAAATGATGGGTCCCGTAGAACCTACGGATGCTGTACTTCTCAATACATCTTTTTTGTATACGGAATATTCCATCAATATTCTAGGAAAGGGAATAATCAAAAGTCCATCGTGACGTAGGTCCCATTGTGACTGATCAAACCTAAACCATTTTTAAAACAAACACATTTCTCATTTCTCAAACATATTTATACTCGATTTAACAACATTTTACAATTAATCAAACAAATACTATACAAGTAATCATCACCTAATTGTTCATTAAACATTATGTATACATACATTTAACATTTATTAAATCCATATATATTTTAAATTGAAAGAAGTTAAAAATTGTAACAACAAAATTCAAAAACACAAATACAAAACAGTATGCCTTTCCTCTTTCCTTTCCTTTCTAAAATAACAGTAGTTATTTTGTGTTAAATGAGGGGAATACACATTGGATAGTACAGGAATAATATCCATACGTTATATACAGGACGTTATATACATATATGTATGTTTTATAGAAAGGGATGTTTCATTTCTGTAGTGAGAGTGTCGTCACTAAAAAATATTAGCTAAAATAGTGTTATATATGACGTATTATCCCGATTCTGTATGTGTATGTATATATATTTATTAATGTATCCGAACGACGCTCATCTCTTTTGTTACGCCTTTACAAATAAAAACAAGTTACAAAACAAATGATAAATAATAAACATGCCAGAATTACCAGAGTTTGTTTTGTTGGTAGTAGAGTCGTCGCTTTTTATTATTATTTTTGAGATGGACAAAATTATTTATAAAAATACAAGATGTATAATCTGATTGGTTACAATACTCACAGTACTCGCATAATTACAATTTTTTTAAATATGATCCCATTCAATTGGCATACTTCAGTGCTTGATTCAATAAAATTTATTGAAATACATTATTAAAATCACTACTTTTACTTTTTTGAAAATAGAAATTATGCGATAAATAATTTTCACTAGCACCGAATTGAACTTTTTATTGGCCAACAGTACTATATATTGGCCAAGAGTAGGAAGCTATTCCTAAATTGATTGAATAAATTATATTCATTAATAAAAGACCATTGCTTTTGAGTTGCTAAAAAGAATTAAATTTATGTTGCATTATTATATTTTTTTCAGAAAATGTTTTAATTAAAAATTAAATTTAAAAAAGAAAATAATAATAATTGGTTGGTATTACCTGTATTTACTCTATCTACCTTCATTCCTCTCACTCAAAGCACAATGGAGTCAAAGGCTGCCCATCTCTGGTATAAGTAGTAATAGGGAAAGGTCGAAACCTGGCAATTTGGCCTTTTTAGGCCTTTTTTATCGACTCCCCAAAGGACAATGAATTTGTATGCAGACTATGCATTGGTAGTTTGTGCGCCTGCAACCGACTTTTGATAGGAACTATGTCGATATTCGTTTGAGTTTATGAAAGGAAACTGTAAAAAACCTTCACAAGCATAGCCGGTTGCTTTCGTTTGTTCTCCATACGCCGATATTTTAGTCAATAAACCGCCCCATTATTTTTTGTTCCTTAATTAATTTAATTGATAAACTGTCGCCGTTAGGAATCGCACCAGCAATTCCGCTGTTCCGATAAGTGTGCCTTTAACATCTCGGACGGTTAGCAAAAATACTAAAGCTGATGCTATTTTGAGTTGGAATGTCCAAAAACACATATTTACTTCAAATTCTTTACTTCAAATGTCCAACAACCTCATGTATATGTTATGCAGCACACGAAGGTAACTTAGATAAAAGAGAAACAGTATACACTTTATGAATAGTAAACAATGATACATATATAGTCTTTATTATATATTATTTTAATAGTTTTTAATCTGTCACACAATAAAAAAATAAATAACTAACAGTTCACAATGTCCAAGAGAAAAATCATACTTTTTATTGTGTGTGAGGACGATTAATATAAATTGTGCCCTTTTTGCATGCAAACATGCATGCATGTGTGTTTTTTGGAGCGAACGACGTTCTACATTCATTTAAAGTAAATGGTCTGTTAATATTTCCCATAAAAATTGAAGGCGTTTCTATAAACAAACAATCATCAGATACGCAGCCTCCATTTAATATTTTTGATAAATTTTCTGTAATTTTTTTATTAATGTTTATAGCGTACTGTTTTTATAATCGTTTAACTGACATTTTTAACTGACCTTATGTATTTTTTAATTGTTTTTTTGTAAACTAGCATTTTATTCATTGTTAGTACGGTTGTCTTTTGGTTATAATTATTATACCAACGGAAGTGACTAACATTCAATTAGTAATATGTCTGACCATTGATAACAGTCTTTGACATCAAATTCTTGATGTGAAATATCATACACAACTAGGATAGGAATCGAACCCACGACCTCTGGCATTCTAAAAAAGGTATGTAAATAGTAAATAAACAAATTAATAATAAAGATAGTGAAAGAGCGTATGCATCCCACTACCATAACATCTCAGGAAGCTTAGACGCTGAGCGTTGGTCTGGAATAAAAGCCAGATTACCATCCTAGATATGTATGATTTTCAATCATCAATAAAATGGGTACCCAAAAAAAAAATTATTTAAAAAATGCAGGTTTATCCTTTTTGAGTAGGTACTGGATGAATCTAGCGGAGTATTTTTGTACCCGTATATAATATGTACAAGAGAATTTTAAGGGTAGTCTTTGTTACGGTTGGAAATATTGACCGCAGAAAACAAATTTTTGGTGTTGGCGTTAAATTTTTTATTTCAGGGCCCCGTCTGCCCGCAGACACGATTACTCAGAAACGAGATAACGTGCTGAAATTTTGTGTGTGTGTGTTTTGGATTTAAAAAGTAAACTCAAATTCTTGAATGGGAAAAACTATTGATGGATTATTTTTCAGGTAGAATAAACGCTTGGTTTCAATTCCATAAATTGCTATTTTATTTAATCATTTTAAGAGTAGGTTTTAGGATTACTTGGAGCCTTCTCTTCTACACCAATATTTGGCGCCCGAGCTAAAACTATATTCAAGAGGGTGGTGAATTCCCTAATGTAATTTTTCCACACTGGTATTTTTGACTAGACATTTCAGAAGATAAGCTTTTTATTGTTAATTAAATCGCATATTTAATTTTGCTAATGACTCAATTGTTGAAGCGACCTTAAATAAAAAAAAAAAAAAAAAAATCGCATATTCTATTTGCAAATTGCAATTTGATTTCTTCTTAAAATTTTCATCACTTTTCAATGAAATATAACTTTTTATATTTGCAGTATAACTTATCTTACAACAGTTTGTGAGAAATGTTTGACCAAATTTGTTACACCGATTATCGAACGAATCAGCAAAACTGCTTGTCTGTTTGTCATACAATAGATTTGATAGTGGGTGGGCCACATTAGATAAGAAGCAGATAGGCAAGTTAATATGTGCCAGTGTATTCAAAAGGGCTTGAGGAAATTTATTTAAACACTAATGATCATTATATTTAATTAACAATATTCAAATTTCAGTATAAAACGCAGTTAATATTGTGACAAATTGTATTCAGTTTAGATTGCTGCGATCATCAACAAACAACAATAAAATGTTCAAATTCGTAAGTTTGTTTTATAATTATGTTTATTTTTTATATTCTATCAGATTGAATTGGAGTATAACAGTTCTTTATTAGTCAAAATCGATCCAGCCGTTTAGGTTGAAAGTGATGATGTAGACATAAATACATTCAATAGTTTTAATTAATGCATTACACTATTTTTTGTAGCTGGATAAAATTTCAAGTAATTTTTCATTTAATATTTTCAGTGTGTTGTCGCTTTGGTTTTGGCTGTTGCTGCCATGTCTGTAAATGGATACCATTATTATCCAGGATATGTAGGAGGTCTTGAACGTGGCATCTACCCACCATTTGCCGGAGTATATCCACCATTAGTTGATGGAAAATTAGTTGATGGAAAATTTGTTGAAGCAAAAATTGAAGGTGTTGCTGGCGTTTCATACTTAAACTACCCCCGTTCATATTATCCATACAATTATGGTTACTCATATGGTTATCCATATGGACCAGGGTTACGCATTGTACGTGATGCTGAAGAACCTAAATTAGAAGAACTAAAGAAAGTTGAAAACTAAAGAAAATTTCCAGCATAAACAGTTGAAAGATGTTGTATTTTTTGAATAAAATTTTGATTTGAGATTTAGATCAAATTGTTATTTTTAACCACTTAATTGTGATTTTTATCCTTTTATTTGTAATTTTTATCCATTGTCGAACTGGATAAATTCAGATTACAATTCAACAATGGATAAATAATCGAGACTAGTCTCAGTTTTTTAATATTTTTATATATATCACTTGCTCATCCAGCGGTTTAGCTCGCGTTTTATTGTAATAATTCCGGCTCCAGTCATTTTAAGACTAAAAACTTCAAAGTATATCTCATGTAGTGAGATAAAATATATACCGTTAAATTTTTAAGTCTAATCATAAGCTTTTAAACAAAAAATTATTATCAAAATCGGTCCAGTAGTTTTTGCATAATGCTCGAACAAACAAATAAACAGATATTTATAAATTTAAAATAGTAGAGATGTGGACAAGCATAAATAAATAATATAATAGAAAAGTTTTTGTTTTCCTTTAAATTAATAAATATGGATTTCCACAACTTAAAGCTCTCAATAAAAAAAAAACTAATGAATGGTGTAAATGATATTCAAACTGTTTATTAAATATTTAAAATTCTGTATTGACACTGTTTTTCATTAAATAAGTTCATTTTTACGAATATGCTCAATAATTTTTTTATACTTATTTAGAGATATTCAAAATTTTGCTTTTCGCTAAAGAGAAAATTTCTACTTTTTAAACCGTAAGAGATTGAGAAACAGTTTAAAAAACACAGAAATGTTTTTATAAAGTAAACAACCATTGTTTAAAACTTTTTGTCATAAATTTGATAGTTTTGCCACATCAAGCCTTAGCAATTTAATACACTACTTTGCATTTTATAGGTACATATGTGCGTCTATAAATAATAAAATAAACCATTCACGCATTAATAATAAACTCAGTATATAACGATTGTGTAAGATATTAACGCAGTTTTAGCTGTTACTTTCACATGCTTTATTTAATAACTGTTTGAGTTACGAAAAGCAAAGATCATATCTTGCGTCTCATTGAAAATCACAAACTAATGCGTGAATATTAGAAAAAACCTCCCAACAATATAATTATTCGGAAAATTAACTCTAAATTTCTGCTCAATATTTTAAATTGACCTTTTCCATTGAAATTTGGTAATTTGATTAAAATTGAAGAATTCTTCAGATGATTCTTCATTAATGATTAATTAATAACAGGATATACGTTTTATCAATTACAAACCTTTGTATAAGGCTACTTCACATTCGAAAAACTCAAATTGGAATTCAATAAATATCAAAGCGATTCAGAATGTTGGAAGATTCTACTTAACTAAAGTATAAAAGTTTTAATATTTTAATTTGAATGTTCAACTGAAATGTAAAATGTTCGAGATTTTGTCTAAATAAATTAAAATACTAATTTATTGCCAATTTTATTTTTCCAAATTTCGATTTTTCTAGTCAATAATAAATACATTCCTGGCATGATGTTTATTTGGTTTATAATATTGAATTTGATCTTAAGCCAGATTAGGGAATCGTAATCTTGAATATTCTGAATTGTTTGAATATTTATTGAATTCCAATTTGAGTCTTTGCAAGTACTCAATATTTTTGTTAGAATTGTTAAATACTTTAATACAAATTTTGTAATTGGTAAAATGCATATAAATGATTATCTCATATCCTCCTGCTATATGCATTTACGGTTTTTAAATCAAGAATAATTACAGAGGCTTGTGCTGAAATTGTATCAAAACTATTCAAAATCTTTAAAAAAAATTTCAAACACAAGTTTTTGTGTTACATAATTGAAAATCAATTTATTTACTGGCCATTTTTTCTGCAACTCTAATAACTATAAAAATAATAGCTGTGCCCGGCAAGGTAACTTAATTTCATATGTATGTGTAAGGGGTACTAAATACGTACAAAATATTTAAGAGCATATACCTAAAAATAAACTAATTTAACGAAAAACAGTTCCAATACAGAATATCAAATGTATAATAAACAATTCAAATGTTGTCTATGAATTATTTTTAAACTAATCTCATTTTACATTTCAAATTTTGTCCCAATTCCTAAAACTGTGAGACACGCACCAAATTAGCAACAAGCAACGTTTGAACAAGCAACGAATTAGTTACGATTAGCTAATTCATACTGATGATGACTGCATTTTGACAAAATTTGAAATGTAATTTCAAAAAACCTAGAGTTCTTTTTGATTATTTTAATAATCTTATGTTATTTGAAGGATATTTTCCCAATTAAAACTTATGGAAATTCTATAAAAACTATGAAATATAAGCAATGAATTATATGAAAATTCTTTAAAACCTGATTTAAATGATTGTATCTCAGTGAAATTATGCATAGTGAAATAAAATGAACACAAATTTCCATATTGATTAGAAGGTGTACTGAAGGGGTTAAAAATAACAATACGTTCTAAACTTCACATAATATTTTATTCAGAAATTACTACATCTTTCAACAGTCATACGACAGGTTACAAACTGCCACCCGCATTGGATTACAATCGGCTAGACATATTAACAATTATCCGTGTATTCAAATGGGCTTCAGGACATCTTTTAAAACACTAATGATCATTATATTTTATTAACAAAATTCAAATTTTAGTATAAAACGCAGTAAATATTTTGAAAAATTATATTCAGTTTTGAAATCTGCAAACATCAACAAAAACAACAAAATGTTCAAACTCGTAAGTTTGTTTTATAATTATATTTATTTTTTTAATTCTATAAGATTTTTTTGTTGTTCGAAATATTAATACCAAACATAATCCGATTACAATTAGTTTGCAGAAAATGTTACTGTTTCGTAAATACTAAAGCCAAATCTTGGATATTGTGTAGTTATTAATACCGCGGTATATTTTTGGCTTTTATATGATTAAGCTTAAAGTGATGATACACACATAAACATATTCGCAATGAAACACATTACACTATTTTTTGTAGCTGGATAAAATTTCAAGCAATTTTGCATTTAATATTTTCAGTGTGTTGTCGCTTTGGCTGTTGCTGCCATGTCAGTAAATGGATACCATTATTATCCAGGATATGTAGGAGGTCTTGAACGTGGTATCTACTCACCATTTGCCGGAGTATACCCACCATTAGTTGATGGAAAATTAGTTGATGGAAAATCTGTTGAATCAAAAATTGAAGGTGTTGCTGGCGTTTCATACTTAAACTACCCCCGTTCATATTATCCATACAATTATGGTTACTCATATGGTTATCCATACGGACCAGGTTTACGCATTGTACGTGATGCTGAAGAATCTAAATTGGAAGAAATTAAGAAAGTTGTAAATTAAAGAAAACTTCCTGAATAAACAATTGAAAGATGTTGTATTTTCTGAATAAAATTTTGATTTGAAATTTAGATCAAATTGTTATTTTTACTGAAATACCATTAAATATTTAATAGTCTTCAGGACATTTTTGGTAACTTGAATTAATTATTTAATGTTAAATTTCGAGTTTTAATGCATTGCTCTTATGGAGAAACCCAAATTTTTACACATATAACCGGTATGGCAAGCCTAAATTAAAAAAATAATAAACATTATTGTGGACTTTTATAAATGTACTATATAAGATTTTGAAGAATTTTTTAAATGGACTATACATCAGTGATCGTACATTCTTAATATCAACAATATCTTCCTGCTTTTAAAAAATATTCATCATTTAGTAAACTAATCAAATCTAAATAAGTCACATAACACCATTGTGACATCATTGCTATAGGTCCGATACACCAGAGCTTGTGAGTTCGATTCCCCAAAAATGTGTTTGATTTTTATATAAAGTATTGATCAACTGGAAACTAGTGTCTATCTATCCATTGTCAGTATGGTAGCCTTTTGGTTGTATTATGCCAACGGAATTGACTAGTCTTTACTTTTAGACATTTAAGTATTATGTTATTAAGTATCAAATGCTTGATATGAAAAATCATACACAACTATTGGAATCGAACTCACCACTATTGGTCTGGCATTCTAGTCCATTGCTCTGCGTCTGAGCTACCTGAGATATTATGGTAGTGGAATGCATATGAATTCCACAGATCATTGGAATTAAGATGGTCACCAATTCTCATCTTAGATATGTATGATTTTTCATATCCATCATTTGATGTCAAAGAATATTATCAAAGTTCAGACATATTACTAAAATGTCTCATTAAGTAAACGCTAGTCACTACCGATGGTATAATATAACCGAAAGGCAGCCATACTAACAATGGATTATTAGACCCTAGTTTACAAAAATACAATTAACAAATATGTAAATTGTAAATAAACAAATTAATAATACTTCGACATCAAAGAATCATAAATATTCCACTACCATAAAATCGCAGGTACCTCAGAGGAAAAGGGTTGTTCTAGAATGCAAAGAATGTCAAGTATTGATGTCAAAAATCAAATTTTCCTCAGTTTAGTGTCCCAACGTCCTTAAAATTAAAATATTTTAATTTTCATTAGCATAATAATAATTTATTTTTTTTTGTGTATGTTCAAAACTTTATATTCACAAAAATCAAATCATTAAAATCATACCAATTGTGTTAACGCATGGCTGACTGATTGATTTGATTCACGTGTGTACATGTCACATAAATTCACGTGTATTGTTTTGTCAGTAAACACGTGGCAATAATACCTACTTCCATTTCAATAATATATATATATATATATATATATATATATATATATATATATATATATATATATATATATATATATATATATATATATCAATAATAAAAGTATGGTATAATATGTAATAATAATAATACCTCTAATAATAGTTTTTGGTTCAATCATTACGTCAATTTTCTGTCAATCAATATTTATTTAATTCCTTTCTCATTTCTTCTCGTGTTAGTTAAGTTAATAAGTAAAATAATTATGTCATGCTGGGTAATAATTACTTACATAATTGTTCGGATGTAAATAAGCATAGTGTGGGTTTTGTAATTTGAGATGTTTCAGTGTTTATATTTTCATCCCTGGTATTTAAATTACGTATTATTTCTGAACCAGATATGAAAATAATTTCGATAAATGTCTCGAGACGGTTGTATATCTAGTGGACAGTCGAAATTTGAAGCATTTTCCAAGACTGACTAATAAACAAGTGAAAATATCAAGTAACTGAGTTAATTGCTTATACAGCATATACCCGTGTCTTCGCCACGTTTTTATTATATTTCTGGTGCCCGTCATTGTAGCGAGATAAAATATATACCAGTTTTTTAGTCAATTCATAGGTTTCTAAACAAAAAATTTCAAAATGAAAACTGTTAGCTTTAGAAGCATACAATGGCCCGGTTACAGAATAATATCGTCTTCATTCGTGTAAAAAGCTGCGGACATAACTTCCTTCACTTATTCCTTTACTTATTTTGTTAAAATACGTAACCCGCATTTAAATAGTGTTATTTTGTATATAACTGTAAAAACTAATATTGCACCACAAAATATTTAATGTGGATTAACAATTGATCGCACTGGAATTTCACTACCGTGTTATTTTTGGTACTTTGGTTCAATCTACAACTATTTTCCAATTTTTACGATTTTTTTCAGATTTTCCTGAACAATTCACTTGGTGGAGTGAGTGAAAAACTGTAATTTTTAACCGTTTTCCCCACAAAAATTCATGAAAAAAATATATCATATATTTTGTTGAGTTCGTGCTTCAATAAACTTTCATTTAATACCCTACGCAAAGGCTTTGAAAAAAATTGGTTTGTTCTTTCCCATTTCAATTCCAAAAGTTACCAGTCAACTAAAAATTTTAATTTTACAAACATTAAATTCTTTACGAATACAAAACTTTTGAACCTAAAATGATTGGATGAACATTTCGCTTCTTTTGATGTTATAGGTGGTGCACAATTATTACGGCAATCCTAATTCTAAGCCACAGAAAACAAATTATAAATTTTTTTCTTTCACATAACCTAGTTTTTAGAAAAATTTTAACTAACAAATAAACACAAAAATTAATTTAAATATTTATTATAAATTTGATTAATATAATACACAAGCATTATTTAAATTAATAATTTTTATTTATTTTTATTTTTTAATTAATTTCGTTATTATCTATGTGTTTTAAAAATTAATGATATGATAATTTAATTTATATTTAATTCATATGAGAAAATTAGATCAGTTACATGAAGTGTTAAGTTGTGAATTAATTAATATATTAAATATATATTATTCAGTGTAAATATAGTATTTTATGCCATAACGTATATACATCAAAAATCTATACGATTATCGTGAAAAAATACAGAAAAAGTTTGAAGATAAGTTAATCTTATCTCGATTTGGTATCTAAAATGTTTTCATGGGTTAATATTGTATTGATCGTTACTTTGTGGCAATTCCTAATTAACAAATTACAACAATATCTATACTTATATATATCTATATATATATGTTTTATTTTTCCCATAATCCATTCAAATATTTAATGTTTATTAAAAGCCAATTGTTACATATAGGTTTCGGGTCATTGTGACCATTCTAAAACAATAAGAAAAATGTCAAAACCATAAATATGTACACCTGCGAATAATGCCATAAAAAGTTTATATAAATTATAATGTAGAAAAACAAATAATTGACAGTAACAATAAAATTTGAAGATCAGAAAAGGTAAAACAAACAAGACTGTCAAAATTTTATAGTTAATGTGAATTATTTGTTTGCATAAGTTTTTATTTTTATAATATTTTTATAACCATTTTCTAAGGTATAGATAGATACCAATGGTCTAAAAATTGTTTGCAAAATTTCGAAGTGTCCGAAACACATGTAACAATCAGTTTTTACAAACATTAAAAATACTAGTGGATTATTAAGCAAAAATAAAGAATCTATATCTATATATATCAATCATTGTAACTTATGTTTTAATGGGATATATTTTATATGAAGAGTATTATTTATAAAACGTTTTAGACTCTATGTTAAGACTGAAATACCAAAAATGTGTGCTAGAATTGATGAATATGTCGATACCTCTAAAACTTCATAGTTAAATTTTGAATAACTCGAAAACGAGCACTATAAGTTTACAAATTACAAATTATCCAAAGTCTTTTTATTTTTGTGTAAGGAAGGAAACCAAAAAAAAAAAATTTATAATCCAGAAAAACCTTCAGTGGTTTCGAACTTTAAATCCTAAATTATTGATAGTGTGCATTGATTCTAAAGATATTTGACAGAATAAATGCGAAACGCTATTTTGGTCATTTTTCTGACCTAATGATGGAAAATTTGTATGCATTTTTCGACGGGTTGTCAACCATTGTGTATATTAATAATTTCAAAAATTAATATATCAATGATATTACCAAATATATTGATCAAAAATGACATTAATGTTTATGACACGTGTCGTTATATAAATTATTACTTATTTTCCATAAAAATGAGAGAAAAAACTTTGGACAATAAACAATATATCGGCAAATCTTCGTGGGGGTGAGGGCAGGAGAGTGTTAAATTTGTTTCAATAGACAATATTACAAAACTAATTAAATAATTTAGATTTGAAACGATATCCCACGGTGCTTAGTAATTAACTTGTAGCAAAAATCACTTTTGACCCAGTCGTTATTGGTTGACTAACAATAGTATTTAAAGTTGGGCAGAGATGATTCTATGGACTATTCTATTTGACACAACATAATATTCCTAGGTTGTGTATCCCCGAGTAGGGGCAGCAAAATCATCGTTACTTTAAATCCTGTGATTAAAGTTCTTTTGGAATGGTAATGAGTATATGGAGAGCAATTTTAATTACTTCTATAATCGTTAATTTGAATTTATTTTGATCCTCCATGTATACACGGGGGATGATTAAGATATTTAGCTGCTCCAGGCAGCTGTGAAATACCCGCCCCCTGGTTTAAACCAATTTTTTCGCCTGACGTTAATTGTCAATCGACGTTAATCGTTGATTTATTGTAAATTCGCTATTTTCCTCGTATATTGTCATCCACGAAGAAACTGCAACTCGAGCTGATGCAGTGTTAGATGAATAAATTTAGAAAAATTTCATTTTTTCATTGTTAAATTAGCTCGACGCTGACTGTTCGACACTCAGAACAAGCGCTGGCGCTAGAGCGTTGACACCAAAAAAGCGTTGACATCGACGCTTGGGCGTCAAATCGGATCACGTGATACAAAATACACGCAACCTATACTGATACAAAAAACGAGAATATTATAAGAAAATAAATAAAGTTCACTTTTAGCGATTTAAGAATGTCTCAGGCTTGTACAATTTCACATGAGCAATTCTATTTTTAATCACCCAAGTAACGTTATATCTAGTGTATACGATCAAAACTTGCTGTCTTAGGCAGATGCCTGGCCTGCTTTGCCAGTCCGGTAAAATCGCAACTTAATGTATGATTAAATAAAAAAATTGCCTGTGTTGTAAATGTAAATTTTACTGAGCAAAGACCTAAAATAGACAACAACAAACAAAGAACTGTAAATATGAGCTTGTAAATTATTTTTCACATTTTCATTTGTATTTCAAGTAATATATTTTAGAAGTTTTTTATTTGTACACAAAATTCAATAAACGTCGAATAAATATTTAATATCAAATAGAGTAAAAAGTTCACTAGTTTTTTTCTTCAAAAAAGCTCCTGTTCATAACAAAAGAAAGTATATATATATATATATATATATATATATATATATATATATATATATATATATATATATATATATATATATATATATATATAGTTTTTTCCAGTATCATCATCAGTTAAAAGAGTATTTATCATAATAGATTGAAAGTAAAATTTGAAGTGATCACTTGTGTCGCTCTGAATGAATGAATGATTCTATTTGGAAAGTTCTTCTTCACATTCACTCAAAAAAATAATAATAATAATAATAAAAATGATGGGTGAATTTATTTACGGCTCATTAGTTACTGATTTCACCACCGCCAATGTATCAGAGAGGGTGTATTATCAATCATGTTTGCCAACATCATAATAATACTATCAAAAAAATAAATTCCTTTTTAAAAGTATACATTTTAGTTTTCTTTTGATAAAATTATTGTAAATAAACTTATCATAAAAATATTTGACCATTATTAAATAGCAATTAGAGAAATATGATATAAAGTTCTTTATTTAAAATGAACCTAACCTCAAAATAAACGTCAGTTATTAAGATTGTTGCGCCATCATGTGATTTAGAAAACAATGTGTGTGTACTTATGCATGCACGTAAGAAGTTATATTCCTGTTTAAATAGTTTATAAAATAATATTAAATCAGGTCAACACAATTATCAGGACACAAATGTAAATAAAATGATATAATATTGAAAAACAACAATAGAAAAACCAATGATTTTACATTTTATCATGGTAGAACGGAACCAGAGTCACTTGTTCCGTTAAAATTAGAGTTTGAAAGACTGGCATTAAATCCATTGTTTTCATTAGAATCAAAATTAGGAAATTTATTAAGACCATACCAAGTTTATGCATATATACCTACAATTAATATACAAAGTTTACAATATACAATATTTATATATACAAAAAATCCCTTGGAAAAAATGTGAAAAAAGTGAAGAAAATTTTTCTTCTCCATTTTAATAATAATCATTTTCTAGGATAATTTTGACTCAAATAGTCGAAAATCAGGTTCATTTTAACGTCCGACTAACACATTTCAAAATTTTGCCTTCTCAATTCATACGGTTTGGAATTCATAGCACTATGGGTCTGATACCTTGAAAACCGTTAATCATATCATATTTTAACCAAGGCCATCGTTTTGGCTAGGTCCAAATTAGCTTAAAACCAATTTTTTATCAAAATCGGGGACAAAAAATTTTACTCCAATTTTAACGATATTTTTAAAGGGAATCCCTTGGAAAAAATGTGAAAAAAGTGAAGAAAATTTTTCTTCTCCATTTTAATAATAATCATTTTCTAGGCTAATTTTGACCCAAACAGTATGAAAATCAGGTTCATTTTAACGTCCAATCAACACATTTCAATATTTTGCTTTCTCACTTCATACGGTTTGGAATTTTAGCACTATGAGTTGGATACCTTGAAAACCGTTAATCGTATCATATTTTAACCAGAGCTATCGTTTTCGCTAGGTCCAAATTAGCTTTAAACCAAGTTTTTATCAGAATCGAGGACATAAAATTTTCCTCCAATTTTAACGATTATTTTAAGGGGAACCCCTTGGAAAAAATGTGAAAAAAGTAAAGAAAATTTTTGTTCTCGATTTTAATAATAATCAGTTTCTAGGCTAATTTTGACCCAAACAGTACGAAAATCCGGTTCATTTTAACGTCCAATCAACACATTTCAAAATTTTGCCTTCTCAATTCATACAGTTTGGAATTTTAACACTATGGGTTAGATACCTTGAAAACCGTTATCGTATCATAATTTAAATAAATATAAATTAATAAATAAATATATATATATATATATATATATATATATATATATATATATATATATATAAATATATATATATATATATATATAAATATATATATATATATATATATATAAATATATATATATATATATATATAAATATAAATATATATATATCTATCTATATATATATATATATATATATATATATATATTGTATACATATATATTTAGCTTCGCGGGAAACAGCTAGTAATCTTTATATAAATAGGTAAAGACAAAACAGTTCAGTACTTTTTTCTCCTATGTTTGTCAACCGATTTTCTACTTTTCTTTTTTAGTAGCTATGGACGAGCTTTAGTATTATCAATAAAATTTTGGAAACTGTTGGTTTTTTTTTCCCTACCTTTACAAGAAAAAATGTAAATTCATATATGTTTTCCTCAAATTTTCAATAATGATTGATTATGGTCAAATTTTTACCACTGGGCGAATACTAGTAATATTAAATTTGATTATTTATCACCAGCGACATACACAACGCATATCTTCTTTTACATACAATTTCATTGCTTCTTTGTCATAAGTCAGTATTTAAGGATCAATGAATTTCTACAATAAAAAGTACAAAATTCACTTCGTCAAATATACTTTTCAAAATCTCTGATAAAAGATTAATATTTCTATTTATTTCTCTTTTGACAAAATTTATGATAGTATTTTTTTTATTAAAAAAATGGACAACAAAATAGGATCAACTATATAAAATAAATATCCATAATATTATCATTAAATCAGTATTTAATGTCCTTTTTTTACAATGCCCTCCCAAACGAAACGAAAAAAGTTTAATAATAATAGTATTAGAATGAAATTGCAATTTTCATTTTTTTCTAATAAAAGCCTCTTCAATATTGACATAGCACTACAGAAGGAAATGGATCAGATGGCGCGTGTATCAACCGGATATATCGTCATTTATATATAAATGATAAGAAAAGAATATTCCCTTTTTTTTTTTAGTTGCAAATAGATCCCGTTATGACTGTTGCAATAGTTGTCAATATATTGTGTTATTATCACTATATCATGCGTTTGTAGGAAGTTTTAATGGTTCGTATTAAAATATTAAAAAACTATTAAAGTGCGTTTCTTTCTCAGAGGGGAGTTTTTATTTTTCATAAAAAAAAATGTTTTTTATTCGATATGGATAATACTAGCATGTTTATTTGCTAAATGTTGTCATTTTATTTTGTAATGTTCTATTGAGTTCGACCAAATACTCCATAGTTTTTTACGACAGGCAAGTCTGGATAAGAATAAATCCAGTAGAATTATTTGGCTTTCTTCTAAAGTATCTTTAAATTGTAGAGAATCTTTGCTAGTTTTCAGACCAATATTTAGAATCAAAACACAAGTTCATTACCGGATATTATGAAAGCACTTACATACAACAGGATTCCACAATGGATATTTTTAATGTCGGCTAGTGTACGACTGTGCGGCGAGGATGAAAAAACATCCAGCCACTTCAACTGTTACTGCGAATCTCTCAATTCGGTGCATCTGACATCGAATATACGAACCTTCAAAGAAACTTGATAAGCGACCTACTGGCTATTGCCAAGATTGCCAAGCTACATTTAAACAGTTTCATTAACAAAATAATTTTGCCAAGACATAGGCTACATTTAAACAGTTTTATTAAGAAAATAATATTTTTTTTAACGCAACCATAGTAACGCATATGTAACTATCACAGTCGAGCCTGACTACTCTGTTTCTAATTCTTGCCACCCGAGTCCTAAGGAGCAAGCACCAATAGCACCTATGAAGCTCTGTAAAATACTAAAGATTATTAAAATAATCAAAGAGAACTCTAGGTTTTTTGAAATCACTAGAGAATTAAGGGACCACAACCTAAAAACAGCGCTTGTTAGTAAAAATAAAATCAAACAGTTACTGGGCAACCTTAAGGATAAACTTAGTAATGAAAAACAATCGGGCATATATGGTGTCAGTTGTCTAAACTGTTCGAAAATTTATGCTGGTCAAAGTCGTTGCCAAATCGGAACTCGAATCAAAGAACAACTGGCTCATGTGAAATTTGGGAGAACCGAAAAATCGTGTATAGCTACACACGATATTGATAACAACCTCAAAATCGACAAATCAAATTTAAAACCACTGAAATCGGTATAAAACCCCACAGAATTAGATGCATACGAAACTATCTACATATACAAATTGAGAAAACAGATAATGAATTTAGAAAATGGCTCAATTCCAAATTCTGATTTAATAAAATTAAACCATTTTCAAAAAAATCTAATATCAAGGTTAGAGATTCGATACCCTCACTTTAGTAGCAAAACAACGCTGCATAGTCACAAAAGGATACCGTCAATAAATAGGTGGGGTTCTTCACACACCTAATCCTTTAGTCAGTCAACTCAAATAGTCCTCAGGTTAGATCATACCCTCAGTCAAATCATATAAAAAGACAGAACTTTTTTAATATCATTGTGAGACACGCACTAAATTAGCAACAAGCACCATATCTCTGAATGCATATCCCAGAGATAGTTACGATTAGCTAATTCATACTGATGATGACTACATTGTAGTCGAAATACGTATTTATCAAATACAAATAAATGTTCTAGGAATTGGGGCAAAATTTGAAATGTAATCTCTGTAAAATACGTTTGTAATAATTTTCCAAAAAATCACCATCAAATTAAAATTGAAAATTGTGTAAATAAATAAATCTCTTCAATATACTTTATGTATACTACTTATACTTTTGATAACTTACATTGTATACACTTATGATGATGATAATATTTATTAGTAAATTAATCATAGTTAATAATTTGTCTTACACGGTGGTAGGTCTTATGGACCCCAACTAAGTCTTATTCAACTTTAACACACAATATAATATAACATTTATATATATATATATATATATATATATATATATATATATATATATATATAGTATAATTTTTATTTTTTTTCTATATATTTAATTTTAAATACAAAATGCTGTTGTATTATGTTATGTCTTCTAATTTTAATATTATTTATACAACATAAATGTTTTGGTATTACTAAACATAGTGCACACACACACAAACACACACATATAGATCCATTGTTATGAAAGAAAAAAAAATAGGTTAGGTTTGTCTTCTTTTTCAAACGTGATTTCACACCTTGTTAAGCTACTAAAGACTAAACCACCACCTTAATAATATTTAAATATTTTCATGCATTATAATTTTTTTTTTAAATCAGCCGTACAACCTCCATATACAGAGAAACTTCTATATACAGAGACAAAAGTAGTATGACAAGATCACATTTTTAAATTTTAAAGTTATACTTCAGAATGTCCGCATCCGAATTCAACATATCTACACCAATTAAATAGAATCATCCTAAAACCAACAATAACTATTAGTATAAATAATCATGACAAAGCAAAACTTCTAACGCGCGTACATAAATATACTTACATACGTTCTTATTATACAAATGTTTGAGATAACAGAATCAGGTTATCGCTACCCACTTGGTGGAGGAAATGATTAAAGTGGCTGTATAAAAGTTATATGGCCATTTTACCACATACTTTCTCCTGTATACACTTGAATTTATATATATTCAAAAAAAAAAAACAAGTTTAGTATCCACGGTATCTACTATCGTTTTATAATACATAATGTGTATTTAAAAATACAAACTCAGTTATGTAGAGCTCCATCCCTGGCATCCACCAAAAAGTACTAGATTTTATAAAGATCAAAATATAGGTCAAGAACAAAGATAGACCTCAAAATATAGACCTCAAAGACAAGTAAAATAATCTGAATTAAAAAAAAAAAGTTGTGAGTCTGGGACCCATATACGTTAGTGTCGTATTTATTGTGACAAATGGATATCTCTTATTTTAACAATGCCGAAGATTGCCGACTGTCACGTACCCGATCGTTACAAAAAAACGTGATATTGTATAATCAAAAATTTCATTTCACTACCCATCTAAAATCTTGTATTGCCTCTCTTTAGATGTTTTCACATCAAAAATAACATCTAACATCCATTTTGAAATAGAGCTGACCTCAAAAAGTCCGGTGAAAACTCAACATCGATTTTGTGCATCAAAAACCTCTACATACTACGATTTAGCGTGTATATAGAGGTCAGCATATATAATCTGATTGTAGTTTTTTATTATTTGCTATTTAATTTTGGTGTTATTTAATGGTTGTCATACGTCTGGGTAACCGTTAATATGATTTTATTGGGTTTATATATTGAGTAAATTTTTTAATGATTTTGAATAATTGGGTGTCTATGTCAGATTGGGCTTAAAACTTTTAAAATTAGACATATGATAAACGAGGCGGAAAACCTGTTGAACAGTGTTCTGAATCTAGACAAAATAAAATGATTATTACGAATATCTCAAATATTTGTTTTATTTAATAAGTATGGATTTTCGTCAGATAACGCGACCGATTCAATACAAAAATAAACGATTCTTATTTACCTTGATTTATGTTGCTTTTTTATTAATTGTAAATTTGATTTCAATTTTTTCGAATCCTAGCAATAGTGTTATACCGTTCCGTCTTTACCATGCGAGCACGAGAGGCGTGATCCCTAGGCCAATGAGAGCCCTGATTTGCCGATTAATCCAATTAGATTAATCAAATGGGAAAACACATTGATCTTCAGGTGAGAATAACAGAACAATGCCATGAATGCCAATGAATTTGCCATGAATTTGCCAATGCCAATGAATTTGCCATTTTGGCCCCTTCTACTGTTCACACACTGAATTTCACTGAATGAGCATTATTCTCATTTCTCAAAAAATTATCCAATTTCTTTTCGGGCTCAAGACAGAATGGTTAGGTGCAAATAAAGTACTGAATTCATTTTCTGAAACCAGATACTGTGCATGCGATAGGGCATATTTTTATGTTTTTTTGAATTTCTAAAAATGTCCCCAAGGTCTGTGTGCCCAAGAGCTTCTGCATGGCCTATGACTCTCCTGGGTATACTTCCCTCGCATCCCTTCCCGTTAGAATGCTATACATTATTCTTTATCTTGAAATAGTAGCGGAAGGGACGTTGAAGTCTAGCAAGTAAGCCTTTCTAGGCCTTTTTTACCGACCCGTAATGGACAAGAAATTTAGACTAGGAACTGATAGGCTGCGCGAATGCAGTCGACTCTCAGAGAAAATATGCCGATATTCATCTGGAATTTGTGAATGTAATCTGCAGAAAACCTTCACAAGTATAGCCGGTTACTTTCGTTCTTGTTCATATGCCGATAAGTAATTATTAATCACCCCATTAATTTTTTTTAAATTAATTTAATTGTTTCATTGCCGCCTCGTTGATATCGAACCAGAAACCTCCCAGTTCCGAACAGAACACATTAAACAACTCGACCACACGGACTGGTTATTCTTGATATATTTCTAGTATATTTTAAAAATCCGCATAAGTGTTTAATTTTCCCGAAATAATTGTTTTAGTAATTTCCAAGATGAATAAACCAGCATCAAATGAAACAGCACAAAAAAAAACACCGCTATTAGCAAGAAACGAGACGCGACATGACGTGTTATATACAACAAGGGAAGATCGAAGAGAACAAACCTACCTTCACATATAATTTCAATGAGTATTTATTTTGTGAAGAAAACAATTTTTTTGTGTACATTATTTAAATCGTACTTATAACTAACACACGGCTGTATGTGTTTGTGTGTCTATGTATTGTGTTTATTTCTCACTGCATGTGTTGCTCATGCTAAACGGCAGGGGGATTTGTATAGATGCACCCCCTGCCCGCATATGGTGCTATTTCGATATGTTGTCGTATCGCACACAGCACCACACGATTTTTTTGATTTTTGTGTTTTACACTTTTGATACGTTAAACATACCAAAAAATATATATAAATAAATAAAAAAACACAATATTCGATCAAACCTGAAAAAAGCAGACGGCATTTATTCAAAAAAGGTTCGGTGTGTTTGTTTTGTATGTAGATTTGTAGAGGTGAAAGTCAATAAGGTGTCACTTGTCGAATAAAATATTCAAAAAGCTTACAAGGTGCTAATGTGCTTCAAATTACGAAACCATAAAAATCAAAAACAAAAAGGGATAACGCGCTGAAATTTTGTTCGTGTTTTAGATCTGAAATGTAAGGTCAAGTCTGTGAATGGGCAAAATCGTAAAGTGCATCCCCCCGCTAGGAGAGAAAATAACTATATATGAAACCGTAAGAGATTTAAAGACAAGAAATTTACGCAATTAGTCAATTAGTTCCTATTTTCAGTTAGTTGATATCGAACCCACATTGTTCTACTAATTAAGCAACAATGATGCTATATGAATGGATAAACACTAAATTTACAAAAACAGTATGTAAAAGTCTGTGGCCAAAACACGAGGGGTACGAGTGTTTTCGATTGAGGTACGGATTCCTGAAAAATTGATAGTTATAAGACCGGTGGATAACTAGATATTATTTTGAATATTGATGTAAAATAAAATGTTTTAGTTTTGCGGAAAGAAATTCAAGAGAAAAACTGTAACTGATCACTCTGCTATGGAACTAAATATTCTCCGAACAAAATTGAGTCATACTTGAGTAATATAAACTGCGTTCTTTCCTAAAATTCAAAATATTTCTGGGAGCTCAAATGTCGAAACGCCGAACGGAAATATAAAAAGTGTTTTCTTTTTTTGTCTTTTTGACTATTTTTTACTTATGATTATTATTTTTCAAAGACATTGCAAACTTATTTTTTCTCAAAATAGATCGTTTCTAAAAGTTGGAAAATAACTTTTAATCTCGATTATATGTGTAGCTTTCATCCTGAGTTAGTTTCTGCAAAATTTGGAAGTTTAATATCATGTTAGAATACACCACGAATTACAATAGTATCGCAGTAGTTGATTGTGCCATAAAAATTGTAGTTTCTTGTGGTCTAGATATATATTAGTTTAAGAAGTTTGTGCTGTTTGTGAAAAAAAAACATTCACAAGATATGGAAAAAGTCAACATTTTCCATTCAAATCAATAATATAAGATATGAGAAATTTTCCTAAGATATGAGAAACGTTATTTTTACCTGATTTGATAAAATAACCAAAAAAACAGGATATTATTAATAATAACGATAGCATTTATCCATAACTCGTATTATCGTCAACTAGAATTCTAATTTCACAAAATCAAAGAATTTTTTTTTTAATTTCTCCATAAAAATAAATCATTTTGTCATTAATTTTATTTATATCCGGAAGGTTTCTAAAAATTGACTCAATTTATGTTATTAATAAACCCCTTAAACAAGCTTATTTAATAATTTAAATTAACGAAATATATTCAATATATATAAATCTTCCTATCCTCACCAGGACTCACATCAGGACTATATAAACTCCAAAACAAATGGAATTAAAAATACTTTAAATTTATTGATCCCCTTATAAATTATGATATAATAAGCTCACATTTAAACAACAAAAAATCTCTCACTTTGTAACTAATCAAAAAAAAAACTACTCACGAAGCCAACCAGCCAGCCAATCTCTATGTATAAGTACACAGTTCCGCTATAGTAAAAATTAGGGTCGATAATCTATTGTGTTAAAAATATATTAAAATACCTTAAAGCGATAATACAGTCTACAGGTGATCACATTGTAAAAAATAAAACACATTTTTGTACAATTTTTATTTTGTATAAGGTTTCTTTTGTTTTTCTATATTTTTACCGGCATCAGAATCATAGGCAATAAGGTAGGAACTAGCTGGAACTGAGCCTGCTTCAACCGGTGAGTGGTGTTTTTAAAGAGCAACCGCAACAAAAACTCGGAAAAATACTGTTTCGGAATGATCAGGATAAAACTCCGAAAACTTACCGGACATTATCACCTACGAAAGCATATGCACACAATAGGACTCCAGAATAGATCGATTATGTGCAGGCTATGCGGCGCAGAGACTAAAACATCCAGCAACATTGTCTTATCAATCCACGTGGCCGAGTGGTCTAAGGCGTTAAGTCTGCGCAGTATGCCTACTTGGAAACTGGGAGGTTATGAGTTCGAATCCCGTCATCGCCAGTTTGTCAATTATTAAGAAATAAAAAAGGGGCAGTTAATTGACTAAACTGTCGGCGTATGGACAAGAACGAAGTAACCGGTTATGCTTGAGAAGGTTTTCTGCAGTTTCCTTCACGAACTCCAGATGAATATCGGCTTAGTTCCTATCATAGTCGGCTGCAGCCGCATATCCTACCAATTCCTAGTCTATATACAAAAATTCCTTCCACTCCAATCACATCCTCACATACTTAGTAGAAGGGGTAGTTCAATTAGCCATAAGAGTGAAGTGCAAAACTTTGTATGTCCCATGATATCTATCTATCTAGGAATGGAAGCTTTGTATCAATTTAACCTTTTGCTAGAGTCGAAAATGCCCCATGTTCGATCTAATTAAAGTTTTCTAACATACTCTCAATAATCGTTATTTCCCAAAACTATTTTTGACGAATTTGGGCTATTTTTATATACCAAACTTGAAAATTAAAAACTTTTGAGTATGGCGTTGTAAAATAACTGAAATAATTTACAATGAATGCCGATTTTTTATTTTTTTCAGTCTATACCGACTAAAAACCCAATAAACAAAAGCCAAACTTAACCTTAAGCATCAATTTCCAACCATTAAACCAGTCCAGAATCTAAAAATTAAAACCAAAGTCGCTCAAAAATAAATCGACTATCAGTAAAGTGTAAGAGTAAGCACCATCAACAAACATCTGACAAAGTAATTGACTCATGGCCAGGGACGTCAAAAAAATGAGGAGTTTGATTACGTTTATGCAAATAAATTATTTTTATTTCGTTTAGAAAATATTTGTGTAAACTATCATCGCGAAAATTGCAAATATGTTCTCATACAAACTTTCTAACCCTGTTTCACCCAACTTGGAGGTTGATTATTCTAATAGCATGTCTATTTGTTTTTATATTTGTCAACAAAAGTATTAAAATGAATTTAAGGGTCAAAGAATTGCAGGAGTTTGGACTTACGTAATTTGTACACTTGATTAATCGACTATTTACGACACAAGAGAAACATTACCGCGCTTTGGTTTTTGCATACTCAATCTCGGCTAGTGTCCACTCTATAATCACAGTCAGCACTCTCCGCACGGCCATGGCAGTGTTTAAAATACACAAATGTAATATTCACGATATAATATTTGAAAGAATATTGGTGTCCCATTGTTTTAAAACGACCCAACAACCAATGTAACATTTGAACTTTGTCGTAAATACTATATATACAATAATATAATATATAAAAAAGGTCTTTTTTTTATTTTGATTTTTTTCTTCAGTTTTTGCCGTTCATACTTCAATATTAACAATATAAATATACAATTTTATTATGCCTTTTAAGTAAAAGACTTTTGTTTTCCGGTAGCAATGTTCTTCTGTACAATTTATTGTCAATTGAATTAGTAAATAAGTTTTATATTCAGTTGAATCAATAAAGCTTAAAATTAACTTCAACTTCTAAACACACAAATACAAAATCCATTTTGATTGGAATTATAAATGAATATTCTTTGAAATATCAAAAGCATTACGATTAAATTTTTTGGACTCATCAGATACTAGTCGGGCGGGCATGAAGTTTTACATGCTTCTAATGAGAGAGAATGAGAAAGAATGATTACTTTGTTATTAATTATCTCGCGTTCTAAACGGTCAAAAATTCTAAATTGGCGGGATTTATTAGAAACCGTTATTTTTAGCCTGTGAAAAAAAATGAGCAAAATCTGTCGAAATATGTTTTCATGCCTGGACCTCCCTTAAGCTAATTTAACTTTTTACTAAAATCGTGCCAAATGTTATCGAAATCAGCCAAGTAGTTTTGAATAATTTGAAGAAAAAAAGTATTTTTTATTAACTTTAACAACCTGTATCTCAAAAACCTAATTAAATTTGCCTATTAAATTTTCCGGATTAAAATCTGAGTTTAAGTAACACAATTTAACCCAAATTAAGTAACAGCCTTTTCAATACAAAATTAATTTGTGCTCAATCTTTAAGTTTTTTTTTTAAGGATGTACCAGCATACTACCACTTTTCGACAGATTTTGTTCATTTTTTTTCACAGGCTAAAAAAAATGTTTTCTAATAAAAAGTTTCAGAATTTTTGACCGTTTAGAACGCGAGATAATTAATATCAAAGTTATCATTCTCTCTCACTCTCTCTTATTAGAAGCATGTGAAACTTCATGCCCGTCCAACTATTATCTTTTGTATTAGAGAAAATAATCGACAGAATTAAAAAAAAAACTAGGAGAGTAAACCTAATATTAATTATATGAATTTAAAAAAAAAAATCGTGTGTTACCGTTTTGTTTCCGAAATATAAAAGTTTAAATATATTTATTTTCTTCAAATCAACATTATTTTGTATATGTGAACTGTGTATTTGCCTATGTATTGTGCATGTGTGTTTATATATTTATGCATCACACCAGTTTGTTGTGCTGATTGCATAACACACTGCTGGTACATCCTTAAATAGAAACTAATGGTATTTATTTTAGAAAAGAAATTAAAATCTAAATTCATTTAGACATTCTTTCTTGTAACATGTAACACCTTGTAAAGCCCATATATAACAACCCAAAATCTCCAAAAATTATTATGATTTATGAATTTTTGAAAGTGATGTAACAAAAAATAAATAAAATGTTTTTTTTTTTGAATGTCAGAAATATTGAAACACTCCAACAGGTATCAACACACACACAAATCCACGTGTTACAATACAGTAAATGTGTTTTAAAAAAACCATAAAATATGGTGTTTTGTTTTTGGGGTATCTTTCTTTATGCGCTTATTTCTCGGGCAAAATCGGAACGAAATGATAAGGGTTTTTTTTTTCTTTTAAATATAAGTTTTTTGATATGTTTATAGGTTACTATTTTTTCGATATTTTTTTTTATATATAGTAGTACAATGCAATCATGTTCATTTGCGAAAAAAATTCTGCATCGTTTAGATCTTGCACGATTATAAGGTGGATGGATTTTCAAATTAACAGACCATTTAGAGACCGACAAGTGATCCTTGCCAGTTATTTTTGATTCACTATGCAAAATTTCATATGTGCAATGAAATAAAATTTCATATTATGCAATGTCAATGTTGTCACAGCATGACTGAGTCCCGGCCTCAAAACTTTTTTTTGAAATTGAATTTCAGTTCAGTTGTATTAGTTGATTAAAGTGTCCTGAGCAATTTCACACGAATGTTTATTTCGTACAAAAATTGCTCCTTACTTTTGTCATTAAAGTCAACTGCTTACGAGAGTATTAAAAGAAAAAAATTGCGTCCATATTAATAATAATAAATACTCACTCTAACGATTGATTAATCGCAAGAGTTAGTTGACCCACACCGAATTTGCACTGAAATTATATTAAAACTATTGGTTGTATAATAAAGCATTTCAAACAAAAGTTTGTTTGTTTTGAAATGTTTATAGACTTGAGCATTTTTATATCTTGCAAGGTTTAAATGTAAGGCTTTGGGCACTAGTCAATTTAGCCAGTTGTTAAAGACGCTCGGGGCTGGGAGTTGCTGGTTCGATTCCAAACACAAACAGTTTGTCAATAAAATTAATTTAGAAAAACATTAATTAATGTTGCGGTTAATTGACTAAACTGTCGACGTATGGACAAAAACGAAAGTAACCGGCTTTGCTTGTGAAGGTTTTCTGCAGTTTCCTTTCACAAACTCTAGTTGAATATCGACATAGTTCCTATCAAAGTCGGCTACAGTCGGCCAAACTTCCAATTCGTAGTCTACATACAATTTCCTTGTCCTTTAAGGGTCGGTAAAAAAAGCCAAGAAAGGTCTGCTTGCCATGCTTTGACCTACCTCCCCCCCGCTACTATCACTACTAAGTCGTTGGAAACACATCTGCCACGCGACACAGATGCTAAGAATGCCAAATTTTTAGAGCCTGTATGTAACGGCCCGGTGGAGAGCTTTTTTTTCTTGATATCTCGGCAACTGTTAAGTTGAATTCTTTTAAAAGGTCTGAAAGCATTTTATTAGGAATTTATAGCTTCAAAATTTTGTGGACACCTTTTTTTCTATGCACTTAACCGTTCACGAGTTAATATGTAAAGGTGGTTCGCTACAAAGTGGTTAATTAACTAAAAATCTCCCTTACATTTGCCATAAAAACCAATCGACGTGGGAATTTTTTTTCAGTCGGACTATAAGTGCATCGGACTATAGGTGTTTTTTTTTTAACATTAATAATTTTTCACCCTTTTGCTTGTTAGGAAGATGTTGTTTTAAGATAAATTATATTCTTTCAAAATGTGTAAATCTCGTTTCTTGTTTTTTTTTTTCGTTTTAATATTTTACAAAATCATTCTGAGCAATTAAAAAACAAATTTTGAAGGTTGAAACCTCTATGTGTGTTAATTTGCTATGTAATCAAACACTTAAATTGTGTTGTCTTAATTGTATTTTGAGTAGACAGGAAATCAATTTTAAAATCGATATGAAATATATATTTCATTTTTCAATTTGTACCAATTTTATTTTTTGATAAATGGATTTATCTCGCAAATACAAAAAAAAGAAAAAAAAATTCATAAATATTAAAAATACAAAATCTGATGTGAATACCGACACCACCTTCAATTATAAATATAGGGATCATGGCAGTTTCACAGTAAATTAGTTTGAATTGTTTATATAGAGTGGCGCATAAGTAACGTTATGATTTATTTAATGAATGCGTATTTGTGCATTATTTGATTATAACTCGTGAACCAATTGAATCTTATATCGGTAAAATTGTAACGTATGAAAAATTCTTTGCAAAGACCGCCTAGACATCATCAACTGCTGAGAACGCCGCCTGGTGGAAGATCCGGGGTTTTCCTCCCGAGCAATGTTCACATCATTTCAAACTTCAAGAGGTCTTCCAGCACGCGGAAGAATACAAACAGCCCCATGTTGCCCAAAACACTGAACCAATGAAAGAGATTTCCATATGATCTTTGTATTTAAATAATCAAATACCGAACATAGACAGAATGTTCGGATGTGAACAAACACCAAAAATGTCCAATTATTAATTTAATCCCAAACTATTTTTGACACCCACAATTTCTGGGACTCTGGTTTAATAGAGTTTTTGAATGTACCTGAATTTAAATTAAATTAATGCATCTATGATTTCCCTTACATATCCCCGAATATTTGAACTTTAATATACCATTGAATAGAACATATTTCGGAGTTGAACATGTTGCTCTTTTAAAGATTTGTTTTGTCCTTAAGGTGGCGTATAAATTTCCAGTATATAGAACCAGATGGTCAGGATAAAAATAAATGTTTTTACCCCATTTAAATTGTTTAAAAAAAATTACTTTAATTTTTCCTGTTTTACAACGCTTCCACCAAAGCTAACCGCATGAGTTTTTCTAGATGTTATTGGATTGCTATCAGAATTGCATAGATTTGCACACTTTTAAATTGATAAGATAATGAGAAGTGAGTAAAAAGAGAGTTTCGAAATTTGCTTAAATTGTTATTGCAGAACAAGCTAAAACAAGTGTCTTAAAAAAATGTTGACCAAATGAAAAATTGATTTATATTAGGAAAGTTCATGAAGGACATTCTTCATGATTAATTCAAATCATTAATTGTAATTATTAACAAATGAACTCTACAAAACTGGTATCATTATTATGGTTTTAGAATATTTAAAATAACATTAATGATTCTTTTATCACTTTTAACATTTCATATAAAAGAGACAATAAATGTTTTGAAACAGTATATTCAATTTTGAAGTCATCAAATCAACAATATCAAAATGTTCAAGTTGGTAAGTGATCATAGTTCAAATATATTTGTTTATAACTTTTTTCCTCTATATGTACAAATGACCCTAAAAGTAGCATTGTTCATTATAAATATACTAACAACTTTCATTCGAAACATTTTCTCATAATCCGAATGAATAAGGTACAAATCATTTAAACAATATTGAAAAATAAAGTGCTACTTATGTGGCCTGTAGTACAATGGACAGCAAACATGAAATTTCTTTTTCCAATTTTGGCAGGCATTTTGTGTCCGTTTCTATTTTGAAAAAAGGATTCGAATAAAAGTTAATTGATAAAAATTAACTTTTATTCGAAACAACTTTTATTCTAAAACCAAATGATTCGCCATAAATCGAAAGGAAACAAAAATTGAAGTCGTTTTTATGACAAATCTATTTGCCACTATATATCATGTATTAAAGATGTATAAAATATTGGTCATGTTTTATATATCTATACGTGTATAGAAGTAAAATAAACAGTACGTGTACTGGTTTATAAATCAGTATAAACAGGTTATTAAAACATTTGACGTAGGTTGTTGTCATATTTCTTGTCATATTTTATAGTTGTATTAAGTTTTTATTTTATTTTTGTAGTGCGCTGTTGCTATTGTATTAGCCGTTGCTGCTATGTCCTCAGTCGATGGAGCCGTAGCTGTATACCGTTACGGTTATCCACCATTTTTACCATACCATGGTTTAACAGGAGTAATACCAGCTCTAGAATCAACAGTTGAATCAAAATCTGAAAAGGTTGCTGAAGGAAAAATTGAAGGAGTTGCACGAATTTCTCCATACTTAGCTGATCCATTATACTCACCATACTACTACAGTGGTTACCCATACACCGGTTACCCATACACTGGTTATCCATACGGACCAGCTTTACGTTTAGTACGTGATGCTGAAGGAAAATTGGTTGAAGAATCTAAAGTTGATGAACTTAAAATTGAAGATCCAGTCCAGACTAAAATTTATTAATGACAATTTTCCTTGTAAGATCATCTTTTCAATGAAATAAAAAATTAACTGAAATTTTTAATTTTATTACTGATTTTGGAATCCTTATGTCCTAGTTTTATTAATATGTAATAAGCGACCCGGGATAAATTAATCCTTAAACAATTTTATATTTATTTTTCTGTTAAAATTCACAAAGAACAGTGTTGTATTTTAGTTTTAAATTAGCTTGGCCAGTTTTCCATACTGTATGCACCGATTTGCACACTCGAAGCTGTGACAGACAGTATTCAGTTAGTTCTAGATTGTTTCATATATTTTCTTTGTTGTAACCTGCACTAGGGAGCTGCACTAGGGAGCTTCCTTTCACAAACTCCACATGAATATCGGCAGAGTTCCTATCAAAGTCGGCTACAGCCGCACAACCTACCAATTCCTAGCCTACATATAAAGTCCTTGTCCTTTAAGGGTCGGTCAAAAAGCCTAGAAAGGCCTATGTACCAGGTTTCGACCTCTCCTTTGCTATTATTAATACTAGTAACCCCTAGTTACAACAAACAATTAGCTAGGAAAATTCTGAATATAAAAGCCTTAGGGTGGATTTGTCTCTGAGTGTTGTGTGATCCATGAGGTCCATGAGGTGTTTTTCCTATCCCAATATTTTTCTTAAATTTTTAACGATGAGACATTTAACAAATTTTTGCGAAACCGTTTCACTGAAGCACCAATTATACACGCGTTCGTAAGCCGTGGGCATTTTATTTCGTACAGGAAATCTCGAAATCAAAATATGACTTCAGTGAAATGAGAATCGTCGCGTATTAAGGGCAACATGATCTGAAAGATATTTTATCTAATTCAGTCAAGGGGAACGAGGAGTTTAAAGAAGGGGCGAAACACAAATTTTAAAATAACTCTCTAAATATTCATTAAATAGGCAAACTTATCATTAGTATAGTTGTTGTAAATACAATTTAAAACAATTTATATACTGTTCTTTTTTTCTGTAATTCTGATTTACAGAAATATTTGCTAAATATTTTTTTTGCTTTCGGGGTGAAAGTTTTTATTGGAATATTCACAGGGAAGAAAAGTGATCAACCTTTGGTCCGTTATTAAGATTAAAGACGAAGGGCATCCCTTTTCTCACAATCTATGTGTAGACGACATTTTTGAAAGTTTTCTGTGCATATGTAGGCCTTCACAAAATTTTTTCCCACAGGCCTCCACATTGATAAATCCGGCGCTGCCCAAAATACCTAAAAAAACTCTATTGGGATTAAAATATTCGGTCATTCGGGTTGGTCATCCGGGTTTTACAAATGTTTGTCTTTTTGACAGTTGAAAGCCAAAGCTTTACAATAAATCTGTAATTACTCTACGGGAGTTTTGTTAAGAGTTGTTCAAAAATTATTTTAGAATTTTGGCAAACTCAAAAATTGCATTTTTTTAATATTGTTTTTCAGGCGTGAAAGCCGTTTGTGCGTTTTTTCAAACATTTAATTGTTTATAACTCGGAAACAGTCAACTTGACGAAAAAATGATCAGAGACTCGAAGATAGATTAAAAAAATATACGAATGTACAAATATCCAACCGAAAAAAATTTGCGACAAACTTCACTTAAAAAAACAGTGGGAGGTTATCGTGTGGATTAGACCTCATGGATTAGACTTTGAAATGTTACACCCAGAGACAAATCGTTTTCAATAGCTAATTGTTTTTTGTAACTTATGGGTTACAACAACAAAAAATATAGGCAGCTCATTGCCTATATTTAAACTAACTGGTTTATATATTACAGAATCGAGTGTGCAAGTTGGTACATACGACCATGCTAATTAAAAACTATTATACCATCTGTACTTGTGAAATTTAACAGATAAATAAATATAAAAAAGTGTGTTAAAATAGTTAAACTGTCACCAAATTAGCGACGAGTAACATATCCAGATACAATATAAGACTAATTTCAACAAGAGTAAATTTAATGACTTTATTTCCAATCTTTACCGTGATGCGTAAAAGTACTTTGGTTATGAGTCAAAAATAAGATTACAACGGATTGAAAAGTCATCCCCCGAGATGGTCAATTCAGTAATCAGTAATTTTTCATGAAAGTAATTTTAACAAGAGTAAAATTTATTTTATTTTAATTTATTTTTGTTTAATTTTTATTTTGTCTATTTATTTTTATTTTCTATTTATTTTTTAATTGTCAAAGAGTAAATTACGGCTAGCTAATTTATACTGATGATGACTATTTTGTAGTCGAAATGCGTATTTATGATACATGTATTTATGCGTATTTATAAAACTGATCTAGGTATTGGAGCGAATTGAAAGGTAGGTATTGAAATTTTATTTGACAACTTATTAATAAAACAAGACATATGGTTTCCAAAGTTAGAAAAAAAATTTAAAATATATCAGTCAATTTTTATTTCATTGAAAAGATGCTCTTACAAGGAAAATTGTCTTTAATAAATTTCAGTCTTGACTGGGTCTTCAATTTTAAGTTCATCAACTTTAGATTCTTCAACCAATTTTCCTTCAGCATCACGTACTAAACGTAAAGCTGGTCCGTATGGATAACCAGTGTATGGGTAACCGGTGTATGGGTAACCACTGTAGTAGTATGGTGAGTATAATGGATCAGCTAAGTATGGAGAAATTCGTGCAACTCCTTCAATTTTTCCTTCAGCAACCTTTTCAGATTTTGATTCAACTGTTGATTCTAGAGCTGGTATTACACCTGTTAAACCATGGTATGGTAAAAATGGTGGATAACCGTAACGGTATACAGCTACGGCTCCATCGACTGAGGACATAGCAGCAACGGCTAATACAATAGCAACAGCGCACTACAAAAATAAAATACAAAACTACTTCAATCTATAAATAACAACAAGAAATGTGACAAACAACTGAGCCAATTGTTTAAATACCCTTTATTATACTGATTTCTTTACCAGTACACGTGCTGTTTATTGTACTTTTATACACGTAATAGATAGATATACAAAACGATGACCTACGTTTTATACATCTTTAATGCATGGTATATACACTATATAGTACTGTGTTTACATACGCATGTTTCTGCAATCTACAAGTAATTACAAATAATTGATCTGAAATAGTGACAAATAGATTCGTGAAAAAACGACTTCAATAATTTGAAAATGGAACGCCCTTTTAGAATCGATGTATAATTCGACTTCTTAAAGGCATTCCTTTTACAAAATTTTTGAAAACTATTTCCTTTTTGATTTATGGCGAATAAATTTAGTTTTACAACAAAAGTTGTTGGAGTTATTATACCAATCAACTTTTATTCGAAACATTTTTTCAAAAAAAAACGGACTCGACACAAAATGTCTACCAAAATTGGAAAAAGAAATTTCATGTTTGCTGTCCATAGCACTACAGGCCACATAAGTAGCACTTTCAACTATTGTTTAATTGATTTGTACCTTATTCATTCGGATTGTAGGAAAATGTTTCGAATGAAAGTTGTTAGTATATTTATAATCAACAATGCTACTTTTGTGGTCATTTGTACATATGAAGTAAAAAAGTTATAAACAAATATATTTGAACTAAGATCACTTACCAACTTGAACATTTTGATATTGTTGATTTGATGACTTCAAAATTGAATATACTGTTTCAAAACATTGAATGGGTCTTTTATATGAAATGTTAAAAGTGATAAAAGAATCATTAATGTTATTTTAAATATCCTACAACCATAATAATGAGACCAGTTTGATTGACTTTATTTGATAATTATTATTTTAATGACTTTAATTAATTATGTAGAACGAAACTACTGCAACAACTATGTAAGCAAAATTTGCAGCTGAATTTTTACCCAATTCTCATTATATTATCGATTTAAAAGCTTGAAAATCTATGTAATTCTGATGGCAATCCATGTTACCATCTAGAAGAACTCATACTGTTAGCTTTGGTAGGAGCGTTGGACAAACAGGGAGAATCAAAGGAATTATTTTGAATAAAAATTTCAAGTTTAAAAACATTTATTTTTATCCTGGCCGTCTTGTTATATAGAGTGAAAATTTGTACTCCGCCGAGGACATGAAAAATACATCCATATTGCATGATTTTCTTGTTAATTTGTAATAGAAATTTTAAAAATATACAAAAAAATAAATATACGGTAATCAATGAAAAATTATTAGAATCGTGATAAATATTGAGACCTTTTTTATTATTCCAACAATATTTTTCTTTAGAGAATTCATATTGCACGTAAATCTATTTTATTTTTTATTTATATTATAAATTTCAATATGTTTATATAGAACAGATATCAATTGGAATAGAGTATACTACGGCTGATGAGCGCATTGAGAATGTTATGTTGTCTAAACGGCACTCTTTTCTAAGGTTGCCAACTTTTTTTGAGAAAAATAACGTATCAAATTCTTTGAAACAAAAAGTATTTTTAAAATTTATGTGTTTATTCCCTTAAAAACATATTTTTGGATGCTTTTCGCCCACGCTAACAATTTTTGTTGTCTTTCAAAGTTAGTTCAAAGTTAGTTCCCGCCAACTTTCAGAACACTGAAGTTGGCGGGAACAGAGAGTAAATAAGATATAATTTGTTTTATATTTGGTAAGCTGTAAGATGCATTTTTAAAGTATATATTGCCATTTGTCAACAGTATTTTTCTCTGAAAATTCTTTATCCTTATTAATGGATTGTTTTTGGATCTCTTTAAGTCTTATTGACTCATAAATCATTTAAGTCTTATTGAATATAAATGTAAAAATTGTAACATGTAAAAATTCAACTCCGTAGGATAAGAGGAGGTGGTTCTAATTCAGCTTGAAAGATTTGACCCGAACATATATACATACATACACTGCAAGTTAAATAAAAGCTTGTAAAAAAACCTCGTGCACATGACAGATAAATCAAACGCTTATACAGTGTTCGTTTTGGAAGTTAGTACGATCTAGCACTGATGCTTTTGCTACCTTCCTTGATACAGAAAGTGTCTGTACGCTGGGTGTCTATCGTGAGACTCAACCATTAGGGCGCTTTAGCAGCATACACAGCGCCAAGACGAACACTAAAAACAACGCTGGACAGTGCCGAAAGCGTTTGCGCGTCCAAAACGAATACACGTATAATCACGCCAGTTAGTACCCAACCTATCCAATATGCTTCCAACAACAGTAGCTAACTAAAAATCTCTATAAGCTAAACAAACATCAATGCAACAATATATAATAAAAAAGTTTTTTTTCAAAAAAAAATTGTAAGCTATAAAATAATCTCTTTTAAAAACAATAGCATTAGAAAACAAAACACAATAGATAGACGAACACCATCATATAGCATCTTCGTCTTCTTCTTCGGTTTATTCATGATTTTTCGTTAGTATAGCTACTAGGATGATAATATATATATATATGTATATATATTTGTCGAACATTGTTTGTCGTTTTGTTTATTGAAAACATCTTAAAACGTAAAACATATAATTTTTTTTTCATATTTTTTATTTTTATTTTATAGAAAAAAAAATATTTTACAAATATTTCATTGTGTAAAAATATAATCGAAATATTTTAAATTCATCTAGAGCATTGGTACAGAAAAAAAAATGGATCAATCTTTGATTGGCTAAACAGAAAAACCAAATTTATATTAATTAAAGTTTAAGCAAATATTTGAGATTTTCGTTACAATTTTATTTTTAACTATATAGTTTCGGAAAGATGATTTCTTTTTCAGAAAGTATTTAATAATCACAAAAATGTACAAATTTTAACAAAAAGCTCAATGTAGGTACTAAAAATTTTGTATGGTTTGAATGAGCACAAAGAAAAAAACTGTTATCGGAAATAAAGATTGTAAATCACAGTTAATACAAAAATAAAATAAACATCAAGTCGAACGCGTGGTCAAACGCGCTGTCAAAACCCACTCTGCGTAGAACTGAAAGGATACGTGTTCGAATTCCGACAGTGGTAGTTTGTTAGTTATAATTAATGGGGCGGTTAATTTACTAAAACTGTCAACGAATAAAAAAGAACAGATGTAAAACCTCATTGTTATTTATATATTTTTCAAATTGTTTTGTACACTAGTGTCTATTTAAATATGAAAAATAAAGATTATACAAATAAATTTATACATAAAAAAATTATATTTTCCAATTTTACAATGAAATCATGTAACCATGTATCAATATTTATGGTTATTGACCAATGCACTTGACCATAATCTACTTTTTTTAGATTTAGAAGTTTAGAAGTGAATTCATTCCTACATTCCAATGCTCAAATTCTTTCATAAGACTTTCTAGTGGATATTAAGATTTTAAAATTTGTGATAAACGTTTTATTTCTTCTATTTGAAATCGTATAGAATTGTTGACAATTGTTCATATTATATATACCTATATATATAATATATATATATATATATATATATATATATATAAATATATTTATATATATATATATATATATATATGTATATATATATATATATATATATATATTTATATTTGTATGATCGTTTTTGCTACTGGTTTTTGCAAAATGCACGAAATGCCTTAAGGTTGAATCGAATTGTTTGTTTGTTTGTCTTTTTGTTTTGTTTAAACTTTATACAAAAGACATTAAATAATGGCGAATAATATCCTTCCTTATGTGTACATATTTTTACAAAACAATATTGTTTTGTTTATGTCACCACAAATTTGATTATTTTAGGCATTCACAACCAACTTTATGGAGAGTTATTTAAAAACTGTCTAGAAAATAAATAAAATCGACTTCATAAAAGTGTAAAATAGTACCGTACTATTAAAAAAAATTGTATATACCTAATTATGTATAAACTCCAAATCCTTTAGTTTCTACCTCCCGTAGAAGGAAATATAGCCATAGCAGGTCTTATGAATGGTCATAGAAGGTCTAGGTTATTTTTAAACAAATTTTATTTGAAGAATGTTTGGTCACTTCGTCAAAAGTTATGAAAATTCTTTAAAATCAATGAAATATTGTTCATATTATTATTGAAAAAAAATAGTATATCTCAACGTAATTTTGCATAATGAAATAAGCTTAATTACAAAAATTTGCACACAAATCTCCACATTAGTTAGAAGGTATACTGAAATAATTAAAAATAAAAATAACAATTCGTTCTGCATTTCAAATCAAAATTTTATTCAGAAAATACAACATGGTTCAATTGATTATTCTGAAACTTTTCTTTAGTTTTCAACTGGCTTCAAATCTTCCAATTTAGATTCTTCAGCACCACGAGCAATGCGTAAATCTAGTCTAGAATATGCAAGGGGATGGTTTAAGTATGTAATGCCACCAGCAACACCTTCAATTTTTGTTTCAATAGATTTTCCATCAACTAATCCTCCAATTGGTGGGTATACTCCAGCAAATGGTGGATATATTCCAGCAAATGGTGGGTATACTCCAACAACACCTTCAATTTTTGCTTCAACAGATTTTCCATCAACTAATTTTCCATCAACTAATTTTCCATCAACTAACCCTCCATATGGTGGGTATACTCCAACAAATGGTGAGTAGATACCACGTTCAAGACCTCCTACATATCCTGGATAATAATAGTATCCATTTACAGACATGACAGCTACAGCCAAAGCCAAAGCGACAACACACTGAAAATATTAAATGAAAATTGTTTGAAATTTTATCCAGCTACAAAAAATAGTGTAATGTTTTTCATTGCGACTGTATTTATATGTTGTATCATCAATTTTAGTCTAAACAGTCTAATGGATTGATTTTGATAAATAAAGTTAAAATTCGTAATGTACCATTGCATCACAAAAAACGTGATGTGTATAATAAATTTCTAAGCAAAAAACAGGATGCAATTGCGGAGAGTTACTGGATCCATTACCGAGCATTATCATCTGCACACAATGGGACTCCATAACGGGTCCATTGTGTGCAGATTTTGTGGCGAGGAGGAAAAAACATCCACCCATATTATCTTTGACTGCAAACCTCTTGGTTCAGCAGATACAGGATATTCGGTGCATCTTACCCCAAAAATATGAACCTTCAGGAAGACCCGATAAGCGAATCTCGCCGAACTGAAGTAGAAGGGGGGAGCATAATGGACCATAAGGTCAAAGTGCAATAATCTAAGCAAAAAATCAGGAATATTGAGGCATCGGAGAATCAAATAAAAGCCAAAAATATACTGTAATAATAATTTCCTAGAAAGTTTCCGTGTAATTTGACCTACTTTAGTATTTGTAAAACAGTAAATTTTTCTGTAAACTAATTGTAATCGGATTATTTTTTGGTATTTGTATTTCGTACTCCATTAAATCTTAAAGAATATTTAAAAAAAATCAAAAATAAAGAACTTACGAATTTGAACATTTTGCTGTTTGTTGTTGATTGCAGAAATCAAAACTGAATATATAATTTTTCAAAATATTTACTGCGTTTTATACTAAAATTTGAATATTGATAATAAAGTATAATGATCATTAGTATTTTTAATTTAAATGTCCTCTAGCCCATTTGATTACACTGATAATGGTTAATATGCCTAGCCGATTATTCTCCAATACGGACTACACAGTATACAATTTGTTGTACGACGATTTGTTACCCCAATAGGGAATATGCATGAAAATTTTTTTTCACATTTATTTTCAGAATATGAAAATACTGTTAATACTGTAATAATATTTAAAAACGAAATTAAAATCCGACAAATATCAAGGAAGCTATAAGCTTTTGACAGATTGTTATCTGTCTCTTTCTTGCAAAAATACTAAACACGGAGTTTTCCGTGTATTTTAAATGGTGACAGTGTAATATGACGTCACATAACATATCAAGAGGGCTATCACCCTCTTTGTCTAATCGGGAATTTCAATCATTCATATCTCGCTTATTTTTAAAGTTATTTAAAAAGTAATTTTACCTTGATATTTGTCAAGTAAATATGCTTCAATTCAAGTGAAAAAAAATTTTCATGCATATTCCCTATTCCTAGAACAATTATTTGTATTTTATAAATATGTATTTCGACTACAAAGTAGTCATTATCAGTATGAATTAGTTAATCGTAACTATCTCTGGGATATGGAGTTGCTCGTTGTTAATTTGGTGCGTGTTTCTATAATATTCAATATCTTTTATATCTTTATCTTTGTCCTCTATATCTTTACAATAATATCAAAAAAAATTTTTCTTTTATATGATTTGACTGAGTTGGTACCTGAAGGATTATTTGAGTTGACTTATCAACTAAGTGATTAAATGAAGATTCAAACCCATTTATTAGGGGTTGATCTAAATTTTATTCTTATTAAAAATCGATAAGATACTAAGCCAAATCTTAGAATTTGCCTAAGTTGTTCCTTAGAAAAATACTTTTGTTGAAATCAATCGCGAATAAAATTATATACAGTGTGTTAATTGGAAAAATTTAAGTATTTTTTAAATATGCATCTTAGAAAAAAATATTTTGAACAAAAGATGCACCGATGAATAGAGACAAACATAATGAAATAATAATCTTTTATTCCATGCATCAAAGCCCGAGTGGTTTAATTTATCTTTTAAACAAGCAAGACAGGGAAAATCTTTAAATACAAAATATGTTTATCTCAAAAAAATAAAAAACTGTTGGTTGAAATTTTTTCTCATACCATCCCATGATTTTGGTGTAAATGTGAGGCGTAAATTTTGTATTTAAGCCAGAAATATTGGATGCATGAAAAAAAATTTAAATAAAAGTTGTTTGTTTTGTTTTCAAGAATAAAAACAAATAACTTTGGTTTGAAACTTTTTTTCATGTATATTTACGCCTTATTTACCAAAACTATAGGATGTATGAAAAAAAGTTTCTCACAAAAGTTGTATGTTTTTGTAAGATAAATATTTCTTGCATTAAAAGATTTTTCCTATTTTGCACCGTTTAACACATAAGTTAAACCTCGCACGTACGAATGCATAGAACAAAAATATAATAATAATAATAATAATAATAATAAATTTATTTGGAAAAAAACTTCAACAAAAGTATACAAATTGTCTGACAATACAATTACAAAAGCAAACTATATGGTGCCATTTCAGCTAAATACCGTTTCAATCCGATTCTAAACCGATTTAGTTCAGCCTCTGATTGGACTTCTTTGGGCAATTGTGAGAATATTTTGAAACCCGTATATACCGGAGTTCTTTCAAAAAAACCAGTCTTGTGAGCGTAGTTATAGCTAACTGCCAATCTTGTGTCATAAACCTTATCTGTATTTTTTTTGAAATAATTATTTTTTTTCATATATACTAACAATTCATATATATAAATACCCCAATAAGTTAGAATCTTGTGTCTTATAAACAGATTCTTGCAGGTACTTGTACTGTTTATCTGAAAGATATTCCTTATAATCCGTTTTTGGGCTATAAATATTCTATTCGAATCGTTGCCTCGTCCCCACATTAAAATACCATATTTAATGTGTGAAAATACATTTGCATAGTAAAAAGATAAAAGCTGTTCGTGATCTAAATACTGTCTTAAAACTCTAATTTGAAAGCAAATGCCGCTTAGCTTTTTGCATAAGTGCGTTATATGTGGGGTAAATTTTAAATTTTGATCTATAATTATACCTAAAAACTTTGTTTGATCAACATATATTAGATCTTTAAGATCCAGGGAAGTTAATGTATGATCAGGTTTTAATTTAAAGTTTATGACACAAGTCTTGTCCAGGTTAACTATAAGCTGGTTTTTTTTACACCAGATTTTAAACATTTTGATTATCTGTTCTGCTTCCAACTTTGCATCATCGATGTTTTTGCCGCTCACTAGGAAAGTGACATCATCTGCATACATAATTAATTTGCCTAGCGGTATGTGTTCTTTTAAATCGTTTATGTAGCAGTTGAACAAAAGAGGGCCCAACGTACTTCCCTGCGGTACCCCGATATTTGTAAATTGGGTCTTTGAATGATGGCGATCTATGTCAACAAAAAACTTTCTGTTTTTCAAATAGGAACCTATTAAATCATTTGCTGTACCTCGTACACCCATTCGCATAAGTTTTTTCAGCAAAAATTCGTGATTGACAGTGTCGAAAGCAGAACTAAGATCAAAAAATAATCCCAAAACACATTCTCCATTGTCCAAAAAATTCGCCAAGTCATCATAAAAATCAAATATAGCAGTAGCAGTAGAACGGTTGGCTCTAAAGCCATGCTGGTTGGAATGCAATGTTTGATGTTTATCAAAAAAACTACTTATTCGACTATACATAATTTTTTCCAGAACTTTCGAAAATACTGATAACAAGGAAATAGGTCTGTAATTTTTTATATCTTGCTTATCGTTTTTTTTGAACAATGGTCTAACCTTGGTTTTTTTCAAACAACTTGGAAAAATACCGGTTACAAGAACTTGATTAAAGATAGGACACAATAATTCAGCGATAGTGTGTACACAATATTTTAGGACACAGGTAGGTATTTCGGCCGCTCCGGTAGAGTTTGTGTTCGGTAAGGCAACTATTATTTGAGCTATTTCCTCTATGAGTATTGGATTCATGAACAAGCTTTTATCGACGCTTCGACTTGATATTGTACAGTCTTTTGATATACTACTGCCAAAATTATCTAGCAACTTCGCGGTTACTGATGTTGCATAGTAATCAAGAAACATACTCAAAACATCTTTTGGTTCTTTGACTACAATTCCTCCGTGCTTTAAAGCAATATCTTCTCTAGTTTTAATTTTGTTTTTGTTTAAAATAGAATTTATTCCATTCCAAATTTGTCTAGGAGCGCACATTGACAGGTTGACATTGTTGAAAATATGGTACCGCTTAGCTGTTATAATATCCTTTTTGTGTTGCTGTTTTAAATTCTTATATTGTAATTGAATTTCAGGGTTAGAACTCTTTATTTTAAACAGTTCTCTCAAGTACTTGCCATCATCTATAATTTTTTTAGTAATCCATTTTTTAGATGGAAAATGATTACTGGGAACTAGAGGAAAACTTGACTCGAAACAATAAGCAAAATTTTCCCAGAATATTTCAAACAAGCTATCAACATCAATGTCACTGTTAAAGATTGATGTCCAATCCATTTTATTTAACATGTATGTCATATATTCTAAATTAAAATTAGTTATAGTTTCGTTTGAAATTTGTTATTTTTGGTTTATTTTTGCTGTCACTTATAGCATCAAAGGCTATTATTTGACCTGTATGATCAGATAATAGAGTGTTTATAACTTTAATTGTTTTGTAAATAAAATTTTTGTTTACTATGCAATAATCAATACCTGTTGCAGATGTATTGGTAATACGAGTAGCTTGATCAATAATATTTATACAATCAAAAGAATTAAGTAGATCACACATTTTAAATTTATTTGAATTGTCAATTATATGATTTATATTAATATCACCCATAACAATAATATTATTAGTCTCTGGTTTTAAAAATTCAAATAACTTATTAAGATAAGTTATTGAACTGTCAATATCACTATCTGGTGATCTATATACAACGCACACATAGTATTTAGAACCACTTAAAGTTAACCTGATGACTGCACATTCGAAAACCTTTTCATAACACATATTGGACACATTAATTAATTCACAACAACTTTCCAGATCTCCTTTTATCCATATTCCTACACCACCATGCCTGTAATCCTTCCGGCAAAAATTAGTAACTAGCACAAAATTTTCAATATTTAGTATTTCAAGATTTTCACTTGTACACCAATGTTCAGACATAAGAATAATATGCACATTTTCATTATTCAAGACAACTTCAAGATCAGAAATTTTGTTGCTTATGGACTGAATATTTTGATGCAAAATTCTTATGGCATCTGCCTCTACTACGCATTTTATTTGTTTAATCAAATTTAGCCGCAGAGGACCTGCGAAAAAGGTATCTTTTTACAAAAGATCCTTTTGGCCAATTGTCTCTATTGTAAATATCTTGTTTCAAATCTTGATTTGCTCCAATTCTAAAACTTTTGTGTTCACCCTTACTATTTAGATCATCGACTGTAAATTCGATGTCACCGAAAGTTTTCTTTAAATAGTTTTGAACATTTTCCACTGTTGTATTTTTCTGGCAACGTCCCAAGAATAGCCATATTTTTGACTCAGCAAAATGTAGTTCATCATTAACTGGTCCGTTCCCTCTTATTATTGTTCGTTTCTTTTTTTTATATGAAACGACTTTAAAATTGTCGTTGTTTTCGTCTTCGTTAGCCATTTCCAGCTCATTACCTTTTTGGTTTACTGTAGAAGCAGTAGATGTGGATGAACTATTAGAATCTTGTGGAGTGTTGTCTTGTAAAGCACTTATTTTTTTGTTTTTAGAAATGGGGACTTTATGATCACCCGTATTGGATTCGTTTTTAAACAATTGTTTATTATTTTTCAAAATTGACAACTCAAACTTAACCTCCTCTAATTCTTTTAAAACTGGATTTAAAGCTTTACTAACCGCTTCCTGGATTAATTGTTGAAACATTTCTGCAAAATCACCATCGCTTAATAATTCCCGAAACATTTCACAATTGTTTGAAAGTGCTTGTACACTTTCTTTACTTTTGTTTGCACGAGTATTAATAGAACTGTTAGTTGGCGCCATATTGCCTATTACTCTATAACTAGCGCATTATGCTTCCTCCTTTGAACTTAGCAACTTTTTTTTTAAATACATTTTTAAAGTATTTAGCTGGAAACTTTTCAAATGAAGACACAAATGAACACATATAATGATTAAAAGAAAGTAAGGTTTTACAGTCGAAAAAAAATTACTACCTAATGTCTCATGTTTTTTTAAAAATCAGATAGTTTAATTTGGAATTTTAAGAGATGGAGTAAAAATACACACTCAGATAATCATTTTTTGGGAGTCACCAGGAATTTTTACAGGGAAATTAGAAAATTCGACATGAAATTCGAACTAAGTATTTATTTCAATGAAAATAAGATGGTAGTACATTTAATATTTCAAAAATGTATTTTCCAAAAATTGATATCCAAGCTCTTAAACTACAATCATTCTTCAATTTTATATTCTTCATCTTAGTCAATTTTTATTTCATTGAAAAGATGATCTTACAAGGAAAATTCTCATTAATAAAACTTAAACTTCAGTTTTAACTGGTTCTTCAATTTTAAGTTCATCAACTTTTGATTCTTCAACCAATTTTCCTTCAGCATCACGTACTAAACGTAAAGCTGGTCCGTATGGGTAAGCGGTGTATGGGTAACCAGTGTATGGGTAAGCGGCGTATGGGTATCCACTATAGAAGAATGGTGAGTATAATGGATCAGCTAAGTATGGAGAAATTCGTGCAACACCTTCAATTTTTCCATCAGCAACCTTTTCAGATTTTGATTCAACTTCTGATTCTGGTATTACACCTGCTAAACCATGGTATGCGAAATATGGGTAACTGTAACGGTATCCAGCTACGGCTGCATCGACTGAGGACATAGCAGCAACGGCTAATACAATAGCAACAGCGCACTAAAAAAATTAAATACAGAAACCATCACAAAATTTAAAACCAAATTATATTTAAAAAAATTCAAAAAGGAAATTTAATTTAAAAAATTACTTACCAGTTTGAACATTTTAAAAGATTTTTGTTTTGTTCTATCAAAACTGACTTTGAACTTAATATACTTTTTGGGTACAAATTTTTGATTTTTATACTAAATACAAATAATAGACGCCATTATATAGTACAGGTTAAACAAGGCTTTTAGACGACAGCCAGTGTGAACAATAGACTCCAAAAAAATTTTTATCCAAATATCGCATATCATTTAAGTGTGGTTCGAAATTTTCGTTCGTTTTGTTTGGTCCAATTTTTGGGCAAATTGATTAATGAAACTAAATACAATAAACACATAACCCACTTAAATTTTATTTTCTAAGCTAGTAAGAGTTAGAGTTAAACTTTAAATTAACTTTAAACTTTACATTTTTCTTTATCAAGATTCTAATAACTTTTGTTCGAAACAGTTGTTCGAAACAATGTTTTTAAACCGCAAGGTATCACCATTTTTCAAATCAATAGTTGGAAAAAGGGTGAATAAAAGGTTTATTAACTAATAAACTAATTAAATACTTGTGAAAAAAACTATTTCGATATAAAGTGTTAAAATATACCCCATTATTAACATTCACGCGGCCCGTGACACCAGCACGAATCGAAATAGTCCATTTATATGCAAAAAGTGGTTTGTTAATGTGAATGTTTGCAATAACGATAAGGAAATCAACCCTCTATAGTAGGTAAATCAAAGGATGGGGACAGAACGTTATTAACCTCAAATTTGTTTCGGAATTCATCGAAGGCATGGCCACCAAAATGGGTCCATAATGCGCAGACTATGCGACCAGGAGGAAGAAACATCCAACCACATCATCTTCTGCCTATTACTGCAAGTACAATTTATTCAATTCATCTTACTCCAAATATATGAACCTTCAGGAAAATCTGTTAAGTAAGCTTCAAGCAATTGCCAAGATATGAGAGGATCAAACCTCGCCTGATTGAAGTAAACGATTCTTTTACAAACTCCAAGCTATATCTATTTATCTTACCTCAAATTTTCGTGACTGCACCAGTTGAGGTCTAAAATGAAATGTTTCGTCTATTTTACCTGTACTATTAAGAAAACAATTAATTAAGAATTTCCCCAAAGGCGATTTTATATTCATAATTTATTCAGTAATTAGGTGCCAGACTTAATAGCTATTAATCAATTAATGATATATACAAGTTTTTACCTCCATATAAACGATTGTGCAGAACCTAGGGTAGAGGTAAATTTATTTGAAAAATTGAATTTTCATTTGAAAATCCTCTACTTCGAGTTGTGGCTTAAACAAGTCACATCTTTCTATAATATCTCCCTCTTACAGACTTCAGTTTCAGTATTAACTCTGAATACATGATGTTCGCTTACACTCACTATATATACTTATTGTTTTGAATATACTTACTACATATACTTACTGTTTTGAATTCTTAAATGTATATACATATTGCAATATAACATGTCCCAAGCGAGTAGAGTAAATTTTTGATAGATAGATAGATTGTAGAGGCTGCCCTGGACGGGCTACACTTCGACCACAAGGTCCATTGTGATGCCTAAGGATGTGAGGATGTGAGTGGAATGGAAGGAATTCTTGTGTATAGACTAGGAATTGGTAGGTAATGCGGCCGCAGCCGACTATGATAGGAACTATACCGATATTCATCTGGAGTTCGTGAAGGAAACTGTAGAAAAACTTCTCAAGCATAGCCGGTTACTTCGTTCTTGTCGATACGCCGTCAGTTTAGTCAATTAACCGCTCCTTTTTTTTCCTAATAATTGACAACCTGCCGATGCTGGGATTCGAACCCATAAACTCCCAGTATCCAAGTAGGCATACTGCGCAGACATAACGCCTTAGACCGCTCGACCACTTGGAAATTTTGGAAACTATTTATTTATTATTTAAGTATTATTTAACAAAGTTAGTATTTAACAAAATTGGTAATAATAACATTTGCCGAAAGGTAGTGTCGGCCAACCACCTGGCGTAGATCTACTAATTATATTTTTAACGTGTTCATTCTTAGGAGGAATATTATTAGTTACAAGCACTTCACGCAATAATATTGATTATACATATGGAGATCAAGTGAGTATTTCACACCAACTTATTTAATTGATTTTTATTTAAAAAAATATGTATAAATAGTCCACCAGTCACGATGTTAAATTATTAGTATTCCTGTCATTAAGAAAACTAAAGTTAAACAAATCAAAATGTTCAAATTCGTAAGTATCTGATTTTAATTTTCGTTTTTAATTATTCAATTATTTGGAGAGTTTAATGTGATCAGAAAATCTCAAAATTTCATTTTGAGAGGACGATTCAATTCAGTTGATTCAGAAAATATCTTTTGAAATTTGAAAAATTGGTTATATTAACTATTTCGTATTTTAGTAAACCATTTGCATAAGGTGTATTCGTTTTGGCGCTTAGATGCTTTCAGCGCAATTAACTGTTATTTTTAGTATTCAATTGGACGTTTGATTTTAGGGGCTTTTGAAACTCTTTTCATCCATCATTTTGAAAATTGATGATTATACGTACTTATAATGCCTAAAACGAACGGCATTTACAAGAGTATAGTCAGCGTTCAACGCCAATAAATTGCGCTTATATGCGACCACCCTGAAAACACGTAAGAAAGAACGAATATACCCTTTGTGTTTCCAATAATTGTTATTTAATTCGTCTCTTCCCCTTACCATTCAAACCATAAACTGTCACATTCGAAAATATATGATTTGAATAAATTTAAATCATTAATCCAAGAGTTCTTGCAAAATTAGAAACACCATTACGACACTATTAGACAACCAAAAATGGCCTCAATTATGAATATTTGGATTTCATATGTGTGCTTTTAACTATATCGCACTTGGCTGCCGCCTATTTAGAAATATTTTAAAGCATTTGAATACTTTATAAATTTTGTTTTTTGTTTTTAGATCTTTCTCGCTACATTAATGGCTTTGGCCATCAACATGTCGGCTTCTGAAGAGATCCATCATGGTTACTATTACCATCCATCAATGTACTCTGCTGGTTATCCTTACTTGCATGGTTATGCTTACGCTGCTGCTGGCTACCCTTACGCTGGAGTTTATCCTTATGGTTACACTGGTGCCATATCATCACCATTGGCATACAAATCTGAAGATTTAAAAAGTGCTCTACCAAGTATTCTCCACTAATTGGTTGAAGTAAAAAAATCGAACCAATAAATTTTGATTTTAAATTTGAAGAAAACTAACAGAATACTAGAGGCGATAAAATTGTCTTCCAGATTTTGTTAGATATTCAAATTGGGAATTGATTTATTGATTTATTTCAAAAATAAAAATAAATAAATATGATTGAAAAATAATTTTAAGCTTTTTATTTACTAAACTAAGATGCAAATTGTTTAAAACATTTTGCATCTTAGTTGCATGCCAAAACCTCTTCCTCATCTCAAATTTGAATAACTTCTGTGGTAAGATTCATGCTTGGCTAGGGAAATTAATGATTTATTACCGTTTCCCGTATCGCTTATGCTGAACAGATTCAGTAAAGATCTGGATTAGATCTAAAGTTGGTAATTTTCTTCCCGTAATTTGGTATGTTTGGAAGTTTCCTCCATTTCAGTAGTACATCAAAACATTTCAATCCCTCTGCTAACCTACAATTCAGACGCTCTTTCAAAGCGTGACTCTTCCAGCGTTATTTATTTAACCGTAGCTTAATAAGTGCGGTGAATATAAGCCAGAATTTTTGTTCTCACATTTTAGATGGATATTTCTGTAAGCTAGTTTAGAATCGTAGTATTATATCCAATCTTTTTCCAATTTCCGTGAGGACATTCGATAAGTTGATGCAGCGCTTCTACTTTTATGGCTTTAAGTGTGAAATATAACGTCGTTCAAATCTCCGCCGCGGCTTTGCTTGATGGAATGTATCGGGATGTCCAATTTTCATTGACTTTGTCGCATAAATCTGGCTTGAAATGCTGAATAGCATTCGGCATGTTTAATTTGAGAACATCAACTGATTGCGGTATATTCGCATAGATCTGCGATTTAAGATAGCCTCAAAGGAAGAGGTCTAAAGGCGTTAAATTGCACGATCTTGGTGGCTAATTAACATCGCCACCGCAAATTATAACCATACCCTCAAACCGTTCGTGCAGAATGTCCATCGTGGCATGCGCTATGTGGCTCGTAGCGCCGTCCTGTTGGAACCACGTGTTATTGGTTTCCATATCATCCAGTTTAGGCACAATAAATTTCTTATCAACGATATATAGCGCTAGCCGTTAATGGTTATGCCAATGCCAGTTTCTTTTTGGAAGATAATTCTGCCATACCAAATACCACGCCAAACAATAACTTTCTCGGGATGCATTTGGTACTGGTGTATCTCGTGTGGATTGGTATTTCCCCAAGTTCGACAATTTTGCTTGTTCACACATTCATTCATCCAAAAATGAGCCTCGTCGCGAAAAATTATTATTCTCTTGTCGCTAAAGATAATGATCCAACGGAGCACTGATTTTGATAATAAAATTTGCACACGTTGTTCAACGCTGTAACCTTCGATGGTGATTTGCCATACACTACTAAACAATTCACAGTAAATTTGACAGTTGTCACTCTAACAACATGGCTGCTATAATCTAACAAATCTATCAAATATTTTATATGCATATATTTATTTGTGTATACTTAAGCGTCAACAATACAATGTTTGTCCAAATTCCATTTAGGACAAATTCTGGAAGACTAGCGTATACTTTATAGACCAATATCATTGGATTTTTAATTAAATACTGAAATCAAAAAATTAACTCTGTCAAAATAAAAATCAGAATGATGAAAAAAGTTCGCTCTTACGTCAGAGTCGTCTTTGGTGTAGCGGTTAGCACGCTGGACTAGATATCTGGAGGCCCGAGGTTCGATTCCTGTTTGACCTGTTTGAGTTTTATTTTTATCATATCAGTATTTAATTAAATATTTTATACATTACTTTTGATACGGTATTACAAGGGTAATGATACACACTTAACTCTTATTCCACATTATTCTCACTATCAGACCCACATATATTCACACACCAGGGACTCAAACCTTCTTCATCATCATTACTAAAAGAGTCAGCATGAATTTTTTGTATTCGTATAGGTATAATAATATTTAGTATTATAATAATATTAATATTAATATTATATAAAATTTAAAAAATTATTATTTATAATATTTAAATATTTGTTGGACAGACATATTAAAACTGTTCTTTCTCTCTGTGTGGAATAGACGACGACTATTATATGTGTGGTAATTAATTAACAAGTAAATAAAAACAAATGATAATCGTCATATTTATTTAGTAGAAGTATGTGTCATTAGTGTCGTTTTTTTCAACCATTAGTTATCTTAGACAAGGTGAAAACCTCGCATTCGTTCGAAATATTTTCCCATTCGATTTTGTTGGATATTCACGTTTGGGGCATGAAAAAATTTGGTCTCAATTTTTGTAAACGAATTTTTTTATTTCACCTGAATGACCAACCCGAATATTTTGATCCCAATAGAGGATTTTTAAAGATATTTTGGGTTATTTTAATCAAAAAAGGTCTCTTGTCATTGTTTCGTAAACTTGTCCGTTTCCGAGTTATAAATGAGAAACGAATTTATATACGTTTTACATATGTTATTTATACGTTTCAGCGGCCAACTCGGAAATGGTCAAGTTTACGAAAAAATTACAAGAGATCTTTTTTATTTAAAATAACCCAAAATTCCTAAAAAATTTCTATTGGGATCAAAATATTCGAGAATTAAATTAAACAATTCGAAAAATTAGTTAAATAAAAACGTGTCTTTTTTACCATTGAAAAACCAAATCTTTAGAATAAAATAATCTGTAATTACTCTTCCGGATTTGTTAAGGGATCTCCAAAGATTATTTTCGTGTTTTGGTAAACTCAAAAATTGCATTGTTTAATATTGTTTCTCATCCTTGAGAGCAGCCGTTTGTCGGTTTTTTCAAACACTTAATTGTTTATAGCTCGGAAACGGTCATCTTTACGAATGATAGGAGGAATAATAGGAAACCTGTCTTATTTACAGTGATACCTAAATACATAAAATAATGTCATTTGAATACATTCTAGGATCATCAGAATAGATTCTTCTATTTAGTTCAGCACACACAAAGAAGTATAGCTTCTAACACGAGTATACAGACCCAACATCCATAAGCAACGAAAATTGATTACATTTCATTAAAAAATGAATTTGATATATTTTATATATATTTCATCAAAAATTGGAATTGTATTCCAAAACTAAATGATTCCAAATCAACAACCTAAATGGCATTCAATTATTCATTTCAACCTAACAAAATCGACAAGAATAAAAGCACATTTTGGTGTGTGTGTTTAATGAATCGCCATAAAACGTCAACATTTCATACAAAATAATTTGATTAATACCGACGATTTCCAAAACAAAACAACATTCTTGTAAAACAATGGTAATTAAGAACATCGTAAAAATGTATGTTTGTTGAAATTTGTGATGTACAACAAAAAAAACCTCCCAAAATCAAGAAAAAAAAAATGTTTATACACATCTCTACACCCATCATCAAGTTATGAGCAGCCCTTCAGACCAAAATCTTTATTGGCTAGAAAAAAAATGTTAACAAAAAACAAAATTATAATATTGTTCCATTGTCAACACATGTAAAGATCATTGTTTTGACTTCTAAGAACAATGTTGTCGCTACAGAAAGGACAATATATGAATATTTTAAGCAACTGTTTTTTTTTTGTTTTTTTTTTTGTGTGGAACTAACCGATAAGGATTCCAGATAACCCTTAGTTTACCATAGCGCCTTTATACGTAAGTGTCAACAGTTTTATATAACATATTCAAATTTATGTTATGTCATTTTTGGGTCCTTGCAATTTGTCACAACTCTGGTGGTTTTTTTTTTCTCTAAAAAAACACATATCCCGTTTTTCTCTGATTATTATCTTAATCTTCTATTGTTTTTTTGTTGTTGTTTTGTTTAGATTTACTTAAACCGCAATTTTGTGAATTATTCGAATAAAATTCCTTCTGGTCTTGATACTTGAAAGGACAAAATAATAGCTAATAAATTAGAAAATTATTTTATCAAAAAATAATCTTTTCAAAGAAAAAAAAAAACAAACATTTTAGTGACTTCAATCAATGTCAAAATTTTTGTAATTTGTTATACTTTATTGTAAATAAATTTTTGTTGATCTCTATACTGTTTTTGAATTCATCAACGTGTGCATTTACAAAAGAATATCTACAGAAAAATTTACAATTCTAAATAGAATGTAAATTTTTTTTTGTTGTATTCAAAGTCAAAAATCATCGTTTAACCCGTAGTAATAATTTATTGATTTGTCGATGGCTATTTTTATTATTATTATTATGATTATTATTTGATGTGATAACCTTTCATGACTTTTTTTTGTTGTGAATTAATATAATGTGTATTTTAATTTTTGGTTTTCCGTTTCAAATAATTTTCAAAAATTATTGTCTATTGATTCAAATAGACATGATTATTATTTTTGGTTTTTGAAATAAAGTGCATTTCATTACAGCTGCGGGTCGTTATGACTTCCTGTGTTTTTTTTTAAATATTCAAATTTATACCCTATTAAGAATCAAATTCATGTTTTCAAAATTAAATCAAATAAAAAAAATTTTATAAAACAAACATTTTTTATATTTTAAAATTCCTTAAAGAAAACTTTGATAATATCAATGTACAACAAATTTAATTGAATAGTTTTTTAAGTTTAATCGCATAATATACAGGATTAATCGAACCAGATGCATAATAGCATACGTCTCCTCTTCCTTCCATGATCCTCCCATTTTCCAACAATAACCAATAGTGGAACCAATATTATGCACCTGGTTCGATTCACCCTGTATACTTTGATTTGATCAGTAGAGTTATTGATCATACATTAAGCACCCACATAAGCACGGAAATACTTACAAAACTCGATCAAAATCGTCAAGTCACAAATATACTTACAAATAATATAAATCCCAAACGTTAATGTTCCAATTTGTTGAATTTCGTTATTATCTACGATAAAGTATTTGTTCCTATAAGCGCCTCGCCTTGTTTTTATAGTTTTTATAGTTGTTGACCCCCTGCGACTTTCTCCTGTTCCCAAAACTGAAGAGACCCATGAAAGGCAAATTCTTTGATCCATTTTTTTCGACAGCTTTAAATCGCCGAACACACCAAACACTTCTAACCTTTATGCATCTCACAAACAAACAAAGAATGCTATATAGTTGAAACTGTGAACATATGTTCGGGACGAGTGTACCAACACAACAAAAAAATCGAATGTACGTAGCCTGCGAAATTTGCCCGCGAAACCATACTTTTGGAACACACCTCGTGTAATACATTATCTACGATTGTTAAGTTACAAGTTCAAATGAGATGTTAATGTTTTAACGATAAAACTAGTTCACTTGTTCGCTAAACCCTACTCTTTCAAATAGGAAATGTTGTCATATGAAGGGTGTTGTGGGACACCAGTTTGGTTTTTTTTTATTAATTTATCTGTAAATTTTTGAAAAACTAAGACTTCTTTGATATAATTTAATAAATACGCCCCTTCCTCTGTATGCACGGAAATGGAAAAACTAAAACCATATTTCATGAAATAATTAATACTTTTTTCGCATTATGGCCTCTTCGAACTTCGTCTTTTAATTGTAATATACCCTGAATGAAATGTTATACTTGAGGAATCATTAATAACTTTTAACTGCTTGAACATCTGGTCTTGTCCTTTAACTTATCGAACGAATGACCATACAAATTACCGAAAATGAGTTATTTCGTAGTTCTAAAACACACTTTTATTGATATTTTTCAAAAAAAAAAAATCCAAAAACAAACTACATGTTGTGATTTATTAAATTAAAAAACATTCATAATTTTTTTTCTCAAAAAAAAGATTTAAAATTATGACGAAATGAATCATTTTTCATGAGGTGACTTCAAAAAGATACTACCTACTGAGTATTCGTAAAATATTGAGGATGCAATCTTTGATGTTAATAATTTTTACGTACTAATAACTTTCAATTGACATAAAATACATCAAACAAAATTCCCAGACGAGTTCTCATTGATTATTTTAATAATCTTTATCAGTTTATTGTTATTTTCACTTGAATTGAATTCCTTTCTGAAAAATAACATACGTCCATGATTTAAAAATGATCCGTAATAATTCCACTGTCAATATTTTACAAATATTCGTATTATAGCTCTGTGTAAATACATAAAACATATATATTTATAATATTTTATTTATTTTTTGTTAACTGGAATGTTTAAATAATTAATCATAACGCTCGTTATTACCGATGTGTTCCAACTACACAACAACAACAACAGCAAGGTTCTTTTTTTTTAGAAGAAGAAAACGTATATATAAAAATACTTAAATACGTCCTAGTGTGTGGGGTACCGCCTTTGGATACACTACACAGGGGTCCATGTTACACCCCTCCCGTCAAAATTACACGTGTCAAAATTTTATGAAAAATGTTACTATTTAGTGTATTATTTTTTTCCCCTGAGTGAGTGTGTGTGTGTGTGTTTACACAGAGAAAAGAAAGAATCACAAAAATGATTTTGCATTTTATTTGTGTGTATATATAATTCTTTTGTTCCAATTCCACACTTCAAATCCAATCATCAAAATCAAATGATCGCATCGTTTAAAACATCATTATGATGTCAATATTCATTATTTTGAAATAAAATTAGAAAATTGGATTGTTTGGAGTTCGTACAGGATTGAGTGCTAGATAGATAGATAGATTGTAGAGGCTGCCCTGGACGGGCTACACTTCGACCATAAGATCCATTGTGATGCTTAAGGATGTGAGGATGTGAGTGGAGTGGATGGAATTTTTTGTGTACAAACTAGGAATTGGTAGGATATGCGGCTGCAACCGACTATGATAGGAACTATGCCGATATGCATCTGGAGCTTGTGAAGGAAACTGCAGAAAACCTTCTCAAGCATAGTCGGTTACTTCGTTCTTGTCCATACGCCAACAGTTTAGTCAATTAATCGCCCCCTTTTTTCCTTAATAATTCACAAACTATCGATGTCGGGATTCGAATCCATAACCTCCCAGTTTCAAAGTAGGCATACTGCGCAGACATAATACCTTAGACCGCTCGGCCACTTGGACTGATTGGATTGATTGCCGACTTATCTATTATCCTTATTGATTTAATCCTCTGTTTAAGAAATTATGAACAAATAAAAAAAGTATAATCCTTATACGCTATATATCAGGAATGGCCAACAAGTCGATCGCGATCGACCGGTGGATAGCGAAGGCAATTTTGGTCGATCGCTCGCGATGTCTTGACAAAAAGAAGTTGAAAAATTTCTAGATTTTGTAAAAATAAATAAATATATTGTGTAATTTATATGTTTTCCTTTAAAAGAGAATTAAGTGTGAAATGCATTAGTCAAAAAATTATTCATATAGAGCAAAAGGTATTAAAAAATGAAATTATAATTTTACAAACTGATTTAATTATAAAAAGGATTTGAAGAAGATTTTTGGTAATACGTCAACCGAGAAAAATATCCCAATATCACCAATAGGGAATATGCATGAAAATTTTTTTTCACATTTATTTTCAGAATATGAAAATACTGTTAATACTGTAATAATATTTAAAAACGAAATTAAAATCCGACAAATATCAAGGAAGCTATAAGCTTTTAAAGATTATTATCTGTCTCTTTCTTGCAAAAATACTAAAAACGGAGTTTTACGTGTATTTTAAATGGTGAAAGTGTAATATGACGTCAAATAACATATCAAGAGGGCTATCACCCTCTTTGTCTAATCGGGAATTTCAATCATTCATATCTCGCTTATTTTTAAAGTTATTTAAAAAGTAATTTTACCTTGATATTTGTCAAGAAAACATGGTTCAATTCAAGTGAAAAAAATTTTCATGCATATTCCCTATTGTAGCGAATATATTTATTCTTATTTTGATCTACATACCTGTGTGAGTCGGCATTTTCATACTTGAAAGTTATCGAAGACTAAACAACGTTCTGTCTTTACTAACAAATTCCCATACTGAAGACTCATTATTATTATCTTTGTCAGGATATACACCTAATTATGATTCCTTGGTTAGAGACATGCAAGCTCATTCTCCACCTATTAATGTTAGTTAAGGCAATAAAATAAATTCTAAATCTGCCTTTACCTGTAGCAAATTTCAATTAAACCCGTTTAATAATTAGGTATGTTCTTTTGTACGTAGGCTAATATACAGAGTGATTTAGTACGACGTGCTTTTGATAGGTTTGAAATAACAAGTTCAAGAATATTGTATCATTCTTCCATGATAAATTTTCCAGACCGGAAAAAAATCGCGGAAGTGAAATCTTTAAAACAAATTATCTACTGGATAATTTTATAACAACTTTTTCATAGGTACCTTCGAACAAACAGTGATGGCGCTAAATTTTTAAGATAAAAAATAGATCTTATACACACAAAAGTTGGCTACCTTATCTATGTCAGGGGTGGCATAAATTTGGGTCGATTGTTCGCGATGTCTTCACAAAAAGTAATTGAAAAATTAGAGGCAAGATTTCAAGATTTTGAAAGAATAAATAAGGAAATTGTGGAATTTTTATCTGTTCCTTTTAAAAAAGATATAAGTGTGAAACGCATTAGCCAAAAAATTATACATATTTTGGAGGCATTAAAAAATGAAGTAAATCACGCTTCATTTTTAAGATAAAAAATCTTATACACACATAAGTTTCCCATCCCTGATCTATATCTCACAGATTTTTTTAAAATTTGTCACTACACAGTTTATGGTGTATCCAATGGAATATCCAATTTCATTAACTACGGATTTCCTTCAATTTTATTAAACTTTTAAGGGAAAAAATAAATTTTTACTTTGTAATCTTATTTATAAAACCAGAAGCTTTAATAAAGCTCAACAATTACAAAAGAAATTTTTATTTTTTGGTACGGAATGCAGAATAATTAAATGTTTTTTATAATGCTTACGTAATAGAAAATAATTTAAATCCCATTGCGCGTGTACTGACGTGACAGACTGGACATATGAAAGAAAAAAATTCATTTATGCTAACTAAAACAAAAAAAAAACAATGTTAGTCAAAGTCGAGTACCTTCTACAGCTTATACAGAACGTCCCAAAGGTAGTTAAAGTATTTTTTTTTTCGAACACCAAATTTTCTATAATTTTTTGAAAACTTGGCAGATTATTGATAAACTCATTCACAACTACAAAAAAAATTAAATTGAATAGATTCGTAATCAATTTCTATTTCATTCGTTTTTAACAAGCTTTTATTAGCTTGACCTGTAACAACTAGCCAATATATATGTACCCCTTGGCTAGGCTATCGTTTTCGCTAGGTCTATATTAGCTTAAAACCAAGTTTTATCAAAATCGGGGACATAAAGTTTTACTCCAATTTTAGCGATTTTTTTAAGGGGTACCCCTTGGAAAAAATATGAAAAAGTGAAGAAAATTTGTCTTCTCCATTTTAATAATAATCATTTTCAAGGCTAACTTTGATCCAAACAATACGAAAATCAGGTTCAATTTATACAGTTTGGAATTTTAGCACTATGGGTCTGATACCTTGAAAACCGTTAATCGTATCGTATTTTAATTTACGCCACCATTTTCGCTAGGTCAAAATTAGCTTAAAACAAAGTTTTTATCAAAAACGGGGATATAAAATTTTCCTCAAATTTTTACTATATTTTTAAGAGGTTGGAAAAAATGTGAAAAAAGTGAATAAAATTTTTGCTATCGATTTTAATAATAATCATTTTCTAGGCTAATTTTGACCCAAACATTACGAAAATCAGGTTCATTTTAACGTCCAACCAACATATTTCAAAATTTTGCCTTCTCAATTCATACAGTTTTGAATTTTAGCACTATGGGTCTGATACCTTGAAAACCGTTCCCCTTGGAAAAAATGTGAAAAAAGTAAAGAAAAATTTTTTTTTCCATTTTAATAATAATTATTTTCTAGGCTAATTTTGACTCAAACAGTACGAAAATCAGGTCCATTTTATCGTCCAACCAATACATTTCAAAATTTTGCCTTGTCAATGTATACAGTTTGGAATTTTAGCACTATGGGTCTGATACCTTGAAAACCATTAATCGTATCGTATTTTAAATAAATATAAATATAATAAATATAATAATAAATAAATAAATAAATAAAATATAATAAATATAGGTATATATATATATAAATTAATAGTATTCATTTTTGACATCCACTAGGTAAGATCGATGGTCATTTTCCCAAAATTTTGCCATCAGTATACCATTAGCTGTATTTCCATAAAGAAAACATTGGCTCAAAGCGTCTATTTGTATCTCTTTGTTTTAGAGAATAAATAGAGACTGGAAATGTTCTGATTCGATGAGCCAACCTGTATACCTATATGTCTCCGATATAGTTTTTTATTTAATAAATTTATTTATAAATTATTATCTATGAATATCTTCGCTTAAACATAAATAAAATATTATGTGTGTAGTGGTTTCATCCATATCACCACTATTATATGGTGATTGGTAGCAGTTAGTAGCTTCAGCTAATATTTTATTTTTATTTGTTTTCTTATAAACGTATCATCATCTAATTTAAAATTGTGATTTTCTTTTCTGAACAAATAATATCTATTATCATCAACCATATCATGAAATTACTTAATAATTTTTTTTTTTTTGTATATTTTTCTTTTTTTTTATATAAATCACTAGGCTAGTCGCTGACACATCAAAAAATTACGTGAATGTTGCCCATCCCACAGATGTGTGCATTATTATCGGCTGGCGCGTCGACCTCAACTTCTTATGATAGAAGTAACAAAAACTCATGTTATTTTATAAGTGAAAGCTCTTAAGATATTTCCAAACTATGTCAGCTGATTGGGTACCCGCGCGAAAAGAACTATATAAAAAATTATATTCGTAAAACAAATATGTTGGTACTCCTGCGCGTTGTTGAAAGCAGCTGTCTGTTGTCGTCAGTGTTCCCATTCGTCTGTTCAAACACCGGTGCTCTTGATGCCAACTGAACCATAAAAAATAATCTTCTGCTGCGGTCATGAAAAAAATGCACATTTTTACGCATATTTTATCAAAAACTTAACAACCCGATAGTTATTCTCCTAAAGTTTTAAAGAAAAATATTTCTAAGGAATTGAGGAAAGTATGTGTCGAATTTCAGAACAACCGTGAATATATCGAGAGAGTTCGAAGTAAAAACAGTCGGAATCGTGCATTTTATTTCACCATGTTTATAAAGATGCATGTTAAATTTCTCCAACTTACATAACGATTTTCTCAACAACGCCATGGTGATAAATTCTCAAAAAAAGTCAGCGGATTTCTGAGGATTCATTTTACTAATATTGTGAATTTCGTGAAGTTCTTGACAATGGTTTGGAAATACCTTAATATGCCGTTTTGAAATTAGACATCTTAATCTAAAACAAGATATCATTTTTATTATATGATTTGAATTAGTTTTTGAAAAATGACATTCATCTTCGACCATTGATCTGTGCGTTCACAAAAATTGAACCAGTTGAAGCATTCTAAGTGTTACTGTCTGTAATATTATACATATATTTGGAAATATATACGCTCAGAATGTGACCAACTGGTTTATTTTCTATGAACGGAAGTGTACGATTTCGAAGTTTTATTCTGTTTGTTAAATAAATATGAATTTTTTTTTTAAATCTATATTTTGTACTTACAAAGTTTCTAACATTAGAATGGTAAGATTCTCGACTAGAGCAGTCTTTTCAAATCCATCTCCTTTAGAAAGAATAAGATCTGGAGTAGATCTGGGGATTGTAAGTTGCCTATGGATACTAGGTCCGTTATCAAAGTCCTGCGACACATCATTGCCCTCCACTATTGCATACCCAAACACTCAGAGGCAGGTGAGTTTACCATTCTTCCTTAAGTCGTTCAGTAAGTATAATATCGATCTGTTGATTACAAGTTCCCCGTAGATATCTGGTTCTTTAACCAGATCGTGCACCACCTCATTGCCCTCTACTCTTGCATATCCTAACACTTTTGCATAGCCTGAGTTCATTATTCTTCCAGCTTCCTTAATTCGTTCAAGTTGAAATGGAATTTCCAGACTGTTTTGTAGGTGATGATTTGCGGATCGTATTTATGAGTATACACAAAACATTCACGTAAATTTTTCCTATCAGCTGCCGGCCTATATTATTATCTACTCAAAATTACTTTTTATATATTTTTTGTATTTTTTTTATATATTTTTTTTTCTTCTATTTTTATAAGTCACACAATAACCAACCATCCATCTATCCATCGAAGATGATGATATGATTATAATAATAAATATGGCGATTGTTGTTGACAGTTATTAGTCATCAGTATACATCATTTTGACAATAAATAATTTATTTGAATTAAATATAAATATATTAATAATATTACAAAAATTAAAATAACAACAATATATATATATATAATTTTATTTCCTATAGATCCATACAAGCATATTCTACCTTACAAATAAATAAGTTTCTATTAAAAAAACATTTTTGTAAACAAGCGTTTTTATAGTAAAACTAATTTTCTACAACTTTACTTCTAACGTGTTTTCAATTTTTAATATTAACAGAGATATACCAAATTTTGTGTTCCAGCCACTCACTCTAACCAGCCAACTAGCCGAGCATTCTAAGGCGTCATGTCTGCGCAGTATGCAGTACTTGGAAACTGAGAGGTTATGGGTTCGAATCTCGACATCGGCATTTTGTCAATTATAAATATAAAAAAAAGGGGGCGGTTGATTGACTAAACTGTGGGCGTATGGACAAGAACGAAGTAACCGGCTATGCTTGAGAAGGTTTTCTGCAGTTTCCTTCACGAACTCCAGATGAATATCGGCATAGTTCCTATCATAGTCGGCTGCAGCCGCATATCCTACCCATTCCTAATCTACTCACAAATTCCTTCCACTTCACTCACATCCTCACATCCTAAGGCATCACAATTGACCTTATGGTCGAAGTGCCAGTCCAGGGCAGCCTTTACAATCTACCTCTCTTCCCCCTCCCTCTAAATCCCCCTTTCCCCTTGTTGATTCTTGTCATGCTTACCATAAAAATGCATTGTCATCGAAACTGAACCAACATGTAAAAATTCACATCCGTAGGATAAGAGGAAGAGGTTCTAATTCAGCTTCCAAGATTTGACATACATACATACATACATACATACATACATACTTCAAGTTAAATAAATGCTTGTAATAAAGAAAAATTGTTGTTTTTAAATATGAAAATTTAGAAAAAAATATTTATTTAAAATCAATTTCCTATGCACTCTCTATAAGAATTTTTTGAAGTCTGGGCAACGCCGGATTTTCAGTTAGTAATTAATAAAAATGTCCATAAAACGAAAAATTAAAACTGTTTATTTTTCCTCGTAAAGATTTATTTCGAGATTGTTTTAGAATAACCTCAGAGTCCTATTAACCCACTAAACATACAAATTTTCAAATATATGTTCCAAAAATAACTAGAAATAAATAACATATTTTTTTAAGTAAATATTCAATAATAAATCTTATTACACGATGAGAGTAGTAAAGTAGTGTGTGTACCAGTAAAACATAAATAAATATTTGAAAAATAAAAAAATATTAATTACCAAGTGGCACAAGGGTCAAATGCGTTTATTTTGACGTGAATATCATGCTGTGCATATAATTCGACAATCTACCGAATATATTACTTACAAAAAATAAGTATACATTTTTTTTTTTAATATTAATATAAATTCATCATTGTCTTATTTTTGATATTACATATCAGTTTCTTTTGGTCATTATTACAAATATACAGGGTGTTCTGAAATTCATTCAAGAAAACGATAGCACGGTGTAGAGCTGGAAAAAACAAACAAAAAAGTTTTATCAAGTTTTTCGATTTGAAGCTCAGTTTTTGAGATATAATTAATTAAACATTAATAATAAATTCAACTAATCACATTTTTGGGTGTCACTACACTACTCCACCAATCACAGAGCATATAGTGTAAGGAGGTGGGACCACACAAGCGGAGTGGGGCGGCCATGCTAGAGTAGCGACAATCAGAGTTCTGAATAAGTGTAGCGATACCCACAAAATGGTTGAATTTAATAATGTTTTATTAATTATATCTCAAAAACTAAGCGTCAAATCGCAAAACTTTATGAAACTAATTTGTATGTTCTTTTCCAACTCTACATCGTGGTATAGTTTTCTTGACTGAATTTCAGAACATCCTGTATATTTCAATCATTTTTATTTTAAATAAAAAATAGTTTTTATCTAATAATTATTGATTTCTTGAAATTTAATAACGTTTAAATACCGTATTATTCAATAAATAATTATCTTATATTATAGGACTGTATGTTCTGTTGGTAGGTTATGATCATTTATTATATTTTATTTTATATTTTAAATATTAAAAAATATTTGTTTTTTAAATAAATAATCCGTTATTTTAATTTCTGATTATTTCCTTAAAGTAAATCAAGCAATGGACATACCATTATGTTTAGTATTCGTGGTTTTATAAAATTGTTGTTTCATACCTTTGGAAAGCGGCCAGAACTCAACATGACAGCCATTCCTATATTAAGGATATTCCAGCATTAAATCACTTTTTTTACAGATTTTTTTCACAAGCTAAAAATAACGTTTTCTACTAAATCCCGAAGTTTCAGAATTTTTGACCATTTAGAACGCGAGATAATTAATTCTCTCTCATTCTCTCTCATTAGAAGCATGTAAAACTTCATGCCTACCCAGCTATTATCTGTTGTATTTAAAAAATTACTCGACAGAATTTAAAAAAAAACTAGGATATTAAAGATAAATATTTATCAAATAAATTGTTTAAAAAAAATCGCGTTTTACGGCTTTGTTTTCGAAATATAAAAGTTAAAAATTATTTTTATTTCAAAATTACATTAATTTAAATATATGTTTTTCCAATAAAACACATCCCGTGGTGGGGACTACCTTAATGCTTACCTAAGATAATGTTTCTCGGGGTAAAAACTCTCGATTGCTGGTTTTCAAACCGTATACATAATTTGGTTTCCAAGAGATGTAGGATTTCTGGATATGGGAATTCTAGATATAAGAATTGACTCTCCAGTTAATGGTGATGCCTAAGCGCCCCTCATGTTCTTATATACCCAAAATTAAAAATTGACTCAGTTTAATGCTAGTATTTGTATTACAAACATAGCTTTGTAGTTACTTTAGACTTATGTAAATTTTCCCTGTATGGGTCTGTCCAAAGGCTTATAAAATTCGAAAAATTAATAAGAAATGATATTGATACTACTGAACTCTGCAAACATTGTGTTTTTGGTTGTTTTTTCTGATTGATATTCACCAAACCAAGGATTTTAATACTTTGGATTTAGATCGATTCATTTATTCTGACCGACAGTGTACTTTACTTTTAAGACAATTAAACCTAAGGGATTTTATTTTATTGTAACAAATCTGTTACACTATTGTCATGATATTTTGTAATTCAAACCGAAAAAATCGTAAGGAAAACTATTAAAAATATTGCATATGTACACGCAATGTATTAACAAGCATGTCAAATAAGTTGCCTACTAAATTAAATATTAATACGCTATTTACAAATCACGATTAAATTGTTCGTTTTCAGCAATCATGAAAATTTTATCGATACATTTGACCTAATTTTAATTGTATAACATTTCCCTATTATCCAAATATATCACAGCTTATATCCCCGTACAAATATTTATTATGTAATATATTTGCATCATCCCGGATAGTCAGTCGAATGGTTATGGTTTGATTCTCTCCAGTTATAATAATATTCTTAATTAAGTGTACAAATAACCAATTTATGAATTCCAAACGATAAATAAATAAAGTTTAAGAAAAATGTATATCAAAAAAAAAAATTCTGCACAATGTATTTTTTGAACTGTGGGCGGACAGGTTTTTTGAACACATACAGTTATATAAAGTAAAAAAAAAAAAAAACATTTTTAAAAAGGCCTAAATCATGGTACTAATAATATATTTGACAATGGGTGGATCTATCTTTAGACCTAATTGTTTTTTACAAACACAATTAAACATTTTATATGTTTCACATTTGGTATCCTTTTTAATATCATAATTCTTTTTTTTTTTTATGTATAAAAGAATTATGTGAATTAGATTTGTAACAGGAGTGTATTAAGCACAGCCTTCGAATTTGTATTTGCTAGGGCTCCGTAGTCAAACTAGGAACCCTTATAGTTTCACCAGGTGTGCTTGTCACAGCCGTTTATTTCGCTGACTATTTAGCAGTTGGTTTAATTTAGTAACAGCAATTTTAATAAGCTTATATTTGGCAACAATTTTTAGCAGAACACCAGTGTTCCGCAAAGCATATTTTGCGTCATTAATAAACCACTATTAATGAACCACTAAATTGGTGCCGCAATTGGCGTTATTGCTATTTAATTACCAATAACATTACGCATTTCTTCCAGTTTAAGTTCTTATGAAATAACCTTATACGATTATCAGTATTGCTGATATATTTTTCATAAATCTGATTAAAAACAGCAACTTAATATGTTAAAAATACTTAAACATACCGACATCCAAATTCTGAGGAAAACAAGTCAATACCAGTGGGAATAATACCTAAATCACAATCTGTGTTGTGTGATTGATTAAAATTTAATCAAATTCTTGTATACGCATGGCATTAAGCCTATGCCCTTTCGTAAACATAAGGTTTTTTCCTTCATATATATATATATATATATATATATATATATATATATATATGAATATAAGACAGGCAAACATTTAATTGTAATGAAGAAAGAGGCAGAAATAAAATATATAATTTCTGATTCTTAGAAACAGTAACAATATGTGTACACCTTTCTATTTTTTTTCTTTACAAATAAACGAAATTTCTTTGCAAATTTCGTATCACAATGGTTTATAGCCTTCACGATTAGATCCTGTTATAACGAAATTGAAATGACAATGATCAGAGCTAAGTATTTGCTGTTAGTTGCGATAAGTCAACTGACTAATGACACATGTATTCACGTTTTATCGAATTTGGTTTAGGTTCCTCCGATGCCATAAATGCTATTTCTAAAAATGCTATGATGAGAGTATTATACTAAAGGAGAATGGAAAACGAAAACATTGATTTTTTACGAATTTTACACATAAATCAAAATTGTCATACCGGACAAATCATTTTTTAAGAGACTCTGTCAAGTATTTCGAATTTCACTGAAAATATATTACCAATATCTTTGTTTAAATTATGTACCCTAATTTTAATGGTAAAATTTAATTAGGGATAAATTTTTCGGTATGAATTTTAAAATCTACTATTTTCTGATAGATATTTTTACATGTGACCTTCTTTTTTTGATACCCTACTCACGGTTTCTGGGTTTGAATGAATTGAGAAATTGCTTCGTTCGAAATATTTTTCAAAAACCGTATAGTTTTGGTCTAAGTTGTTTGCTTACTTTACACCTCTTTTGGTCACTGACTGTACTTGTATACAAAGGACATGTGAATATTCTATATCTTTCTATTTATGCATTTAAAATAACCGCCAAATACTGTATATGAATTTGAATATAGAACTTGTTGTGCCATCTATAATATTAGTGAACAAGTTCTCTCTTATTGGATATTCGATCTTATAGTTTAGTTATATTTTGCTAGATGCCACTACAAAAGTGTAAACAATGTTCAAAATTCTTTTTTATTTAGAAAAAAAAGTTTCCCACGTTATATTCCATTCGGTAAACATACAATTGAATTTTCTAAATATTAATTGATAATACTTGCTAATAAATAAATAAATAAAGTAAATAAAACTTTATTTGGAAATAGTAATAACAATAATAAACAATACTACGTATATCTGAATTAAATTTCCAATTCCGCAGGGCTGAGGTATGGATATAAGATATATCATTTTAAAAAAATAACAGTTAAAGAAATATAACTATTAATAGCACAAAACAATCAAAAAAATGTAACAATTTAGAAAAATATAAACTAAGATGAACCAAAAAGAAATAAACTGAACCAAAATTAGGAATAACAATATATATAATATATATTTAAAACATTTAGAATGATCCAAATCTGTATGAAGAGAGATGCTCAAAATAAGTAAGTTTCGAATAGAAAAATAAAACTTACTTACTAATAAAGTAAGTAAATATATTTGTTTCAAAAGATTTCTCAAATAAATTTAAATTCTCATTTATTTTTTACATCGATACAGCCCTTGTAACCGTTTCGAATTTAAAAAAAAAATTATTGTAAAATTATTGAAATTTTTAGAATACTTCAGAAAAAAGCTTATTTGCAATCGAATTTCATCCAATTAACCCACTGACCTATTTCTCTGTTTACAAATAAAATAAAATCTAATTTTCTCGAGTCTACCTCCAACAATGTATTCTTAAGAATATGGAAACTAATTCGATGTTCAACTAACAGATGTCACTGCGTTCAAACTTATCGTTTTTCATCAAAATCTTTCGAAACTATTATTTTTTAATAATTTTTAAATATTTTATTTTTTATAAGAGAATTTAAGTTATTTTTATCATAAAAAAGGAGTTAAAGAGCATTAAACTTTTCAATGAATTAAAATAGAAAGTTTATTTAATTTTCTCTGTAACTATGGTAACATGCGTAAGTTTTCTAAACAAGTTAGAAAAGTGGGAACATAAATAACAGTATCAACACATGGTACGACATTTCGATTTTTTCGAGTAAAACATAATTTTCTAATAATACAGACGTTAAAACGTTTAAAAAATAAAAATATTATATTTATTTGTATTTATTTTTTATTTTCGAATAATGTAAATAATTTATTTTAAATAATAATGTAAACATGTTCTTTTCGAACTAAGTAAGCTTCGAATTTATATTCTAAATAAATGCTCTTAAAAGGTAAACAATGATTTATTTATTTTTTGTTATCAAATGTTGTGACAGTACCTTTTGGTGTGAAGTGCTCCGTAAATATTTTTACGGGATTGAATAAGATTTTGAATTGATTTCAAGTAACTTTTATGAAATTAAAATAAATCAAGTTTAAGTATTCTTTTCGTGTGAGATGACAATTAGTTCAAATATGCCACCAGCAACATCAGTTCGTCAACGGACACCACCCACAGCATCTCAATTTATGTTTGAGAGTGCTACAGGATCTGCACGACTACCCACTGGTTCAATGTTGGAAATGAATCGTTTGAATAAAACGCGTGGGACATACACATTTGCCAGTACGCCCAAAGCGATGATAAACAATAGGAAATATTCACGGTCACTGGGGGAATATGGGTAAGTTTATTTAAATTCCTCGATAGATTAGTACACATGGCCCCAAAAGTAGCGCTCAAAAAAATGCTTCGCGTAAAAGTTTTTCGTTTTAAATATCAAAACTTTTATTCAAAGCATTTTCCCAAAAACCGATAAAAAAAGGAACAAACCAAAAATACTTTTTGAAAAAGGAACGCAACTTTTGTGGTCCATAGTACATTTACTGTGCAAAGGCTATCCGGGTATATCCGGATATGTTAAAAACCGGATGTCATACCTCTCTCAAGAAATAAAATACATCAATGTGTTGGATATAGTGCATTCAAAATATTCTACAAAATTAAATATGGTACATTCAAAAAATTCTATATAAAATTCCATCATAAAATTTATCACTTTTTGTCATAAATTAAAATTATTATTTTAATAAACATGCTTGTTCCATTATATTTGTATAACTGTGTATATTTTTTAACTTACACTGATTAAAATAATGAATGATTAATTATAACGATCGATAACACTTTTTTTAAATTGAATTAAATAAACTATATAATTAAAAGAATATTTTAAAATAATATTTATCAAAATGTCGAATTTATTAACATAGTTGTTAATAAATCAAAATATAAAAAATTATGTTTTCACATAAGGCACTATGTAACATTTTTTTAATCGTTGATAACTTTTTCAAATATTAGGTAAGAATTTGTGAAGAAATATTATAACATGATTAAGCTTGACAAATATCAAAGATTAAAAATTTTATCTAATCAAGACACATGAGTGACCTTATTTTATGTGTATGTTTTCTTTGTTCTAAACGACCTTAAGCATATTTTTGTCGACGAATAATTTTTGTTCCTCAAACAGTTTATTTTAATCGAACATATATCGATAATTCAATTTTAATAATTTATAAATAGATATAAATAGATGATTTTAATTGTGCGTACATTAAAAAAGACAACCTTATTATTGTCAATATTAAGTTAATCTATTTAATTTTTAATCAGCCTAAAATCAATAAATGTCACAACATTATTCTTATATTATTAATAATATAATGTTTTCATTATTTTTTGTGTACCTATTTGAAAATAAACCTGAAGGGTAAATCTATTAAATTATCATTATTGGATAAGGTTATATAAGACCAAGAGACATACGGAACGGGGATTATATACATTAAGAAGGATATTTATATTAACTGACCAATGCGTGAATAAATTTATTGTGAATTAAGGTAGTCCGGTGGTCCTTTGAATATAGTCAAATCAGCACTTAAATAAAACTTTATAAAATAATTATTTTTTATATTTTTAAATTCCTAAAAGATAACTTTGATAATATTAATGTACAATCATTAATCAGAAATGGTATGCCAAATGGCGGTAAATGTATTCACTTTAAATTTTAAGACTCTGCCAATGAGCAGTAAGTAGAGCAGGGACATATATTTTTAATTTTTATTATTTTATAGCTCTTAATTGTCCATTCAAAATAAACAGAACAATTTTAGTAAATTATATTTATAATTCTGAATGGACAATTAAATGCCATAAAATTACAGAAATTTAAAAAATGTATATCTGCTCGTTAACAGAAGCATGACATTCAAAGTGCATATCTTTACCTCCATTTTCTGTAGTATTTTTAAAAAAAAGTGAACATTTCGTAAAAGAGGCCTAGTTTTGATGGTCCTTTCAAAGAAATCACATATTAATATAAAAATCAAACTCCACTCGAGGGCCATTCGATATTTAGGGTACAGAACCCTAAGAAATTAATTCTAATCAAGCAACTTTAAATATCACCATTGAAAAAATATATATAAAAGAACATATATACATATATTTATTTATTTATTTTGCCTATTATTTTCCAAAACTTTTAGTAAAATTACAAAAGCTGATTGTAAAAATTGTTATCTGAAAATCTCCATGGAAAACTTCGAAATTACCGTATTGAGTAAAAGTCGAGAAAGCCATAATATTTATTAATATAGCTAATAAATTTCATACAAACTACTTTAATGTATACAATAAAGTCATTACTCAAAGAGTATAAACATGTTTTAGATTAATAAAATGTTCGTAATGAGTATACATTCCGTACCATATCAAAGTTTGATCTAATATCAAGTATTATGCGGGAACGTCGTGAGACTGCAAATCCAAAAACCAAGTCTATTTGAATTGTTCTACTTCTTACTGTTTTCGAAATATAATTTAGAGAGTTGAATCTACATTTTGACTCAATAAAAGGCTCGAAAATTTGGAAATCGATATCTTCCTTACTTCATAACTCCCCAGCAAAACAAATTTGTAATGGATAATATATTTTTTATAATATAGTTTTCGAGACATTCAAGAAAACAATTTTACCCTTTTGGATATTTTTAAAAACATCTCAACGTCTTCTGAACATCTCAACAATTTTCAGCTTATTGTTTTCCAAATTTTGAAACTGATCTAAATCCATTGGATCTATATTGGGCATAAATGGTTTTAAAAAGAAACTTCCACATGCGTTTCTGAAAAAGAAACTTAATTTCCAAAAATATTTTAGATAAATATAATCAAAATGACTTTTAAATTTAAAATCGAAGGTCGAGGATATTAAATGGTTCAATGTTTCATCCGGTATATTAAACTTATCCATGGTCAAATTTTCAATCGAAAGATATTTTTTTATACTGTAAGACATTTTAACCAAAGTGTAACTTTACAAACTCTGTCTTGTAAATTATTTATTAACTGTAGTTCAAAGGTCAGTTACATTTCTATAAAATGTGATATTAACCTTGACTATTTACCAAATTTCCGATAAACGTTAACGCTAACGCTATCACGATATATTTGTAACTATGGGTAGTTTATATTAGTTCGTTCACATTACTATCAAATGGACAATGGTTTTTATTTGATCCTGTAGGATAAAACTAGTACCTCTAGTGATAATATATATGTTTTTTTTATTGAATATTAATTTTATTTTTATTGGTCGTTACTAGACGAAATTTCATTATAATTATTAAATAAAACAAATATTTGAAATTTTCGTAAAATCACTTTATTTTTACTAGTTTCGGAACACAGTTCCTTCTTCAGAAATAGAAATCGAAAAAAAAGATATACCTTTAACTGTATGTAATAAAATGTCTTACTGAAAATTGTTGAATTTATTTTAATGAAAAATTTCGTTTTCTTAAATTTCGTTTTCATCCTGACTCGATACTTATTTTCAATATTTTTTAGTTGATTTGTACCTTATTCATTCCGTTTTTGGGAAAATGTTTCGAATAAAGGTTGTTAGTAAATTAACAATTATCAGAAAATTTTTTTTCGAAAACTAAATGAATAAGGCACAAATCTATTTTGAAATATGATCGTTACTTTTATAGCTCATATTATAATTCGTCACATTTCCAAGTTTCTTTTCATATAATTTTTAATTAAAAATGTAAAATATGTTCCAGATTTTCCTCCCCGTGAATGTAAAACCGTAAGTTCTGAAAAGAACTTAAAAGAGTTAAGTTTAAGAAGTCTAAATGTCAACAACATATGATATTCCTCAGAGCCTTGTCCGTGCAAGTTTTTTTTTCACTAGACGATTTTTTTCAAATCATTAGCGGCTAGTTTTCTTAACTATCATGATGTCCTTGTGATTATTAAATATTTAAAGGTCCTTCCAGTTAGTTACGGATAATATATTTATAAACTTACTTTAATAAAATATTTAAATGGGATTTTTTTTAACTTGTCAGAAATCAAAATTATATATTTTATAAATTGAAAAAATGATATTGTATTTATCATGATATGAAAATTTACATATATATGTAATATGTAAAAGGTACAATTAACTATTTTAACAATTGGTCATTAACCTGTTATCAAAAAGAATTAAAACTATTTTGTATTTGTTAAATTTCGAATTTATTATAACTAATAATTTCTTGCACGCTAGGGTTTCTAGGAATACGATTTTTCTTGACCTTGATCCTTGAAAATATCACGCCATTTTATAAATTTAGTTTTTTATGAATATATTAACAGAAAAATATATTTTTCATCCAACAATTAGTCTTAATACAAAAAATATATTTAAAAAAATTTCTTCATAGTAAAATAAAATCTTAAAATTTTGAAAATATTTACTGTAACAAAGGTTGATTATGTTTTAAATATGCACTTTATTTACTTTTATGTATAACAAGTTGCATAACAAATATAAATAAATAAGTTAAATATGTGCACGCAAATGATGATTATTAAAATTTTTCTTTTATTAATACAAGTGTGAGGACAAAAATTCAAGTTACTCAAAGCATTTAACGAAAATGCAATGAACACTGTCTGGAATTTACGTTATAATTAAACTGTGTTAAAAATCTATGAGATATTCAATTAACGCCATCTGTGAACAAATTAACAAACTTACTTATGTGAAGAAATATTATGTAAATGTAAGCTTTATATAGCTGTTAATAGATGGCACATCAACTTTTATGTTGCTTAACGATGGTTTAGAAATCACTATGTTTCATTACAGATTCTAAATTTTTGGCTCTTTATGTATATTTTGGAATCTAGTAAATGGGATTCTGTAGGTTATAATAAACCGTGTTTGAGACATAGTAAAATACTACCAACGTAGCATTTAACAGAAATAGTTTCATTACAAAAATGAATAGTTTTAATACTTTTAGTTTTGGTGTAAATACGGAGTAAATGTGGCATAAATATTGTATTTATGCCAGAAATATTGGATTGCATGAAAAAATTTTCAAACAAAAGTTGTGTGTTTTTATGATAAAACATTGTCCATATAGAAAAAACTATTTGTTGTAAGTTTCTTTCATTTATCCAATATTTCTGGCGTAAATACAAAATTAACGCTACAATTACACCGCACATACACCAAAACTAGGGGATGTATGAAAAAAAATTTTAAACAAAAGTTGTTTGTTTTTATGAGTTAAACATTTTTTTGTATTTAATGATTTTCCCTATCTTACACCGTTTAAAAGATAAGCAATACTACGCGGATGCATGGAACAAAACTATAATTATTGTATTATGTTTCCCCTTATAAATTATGCAACTTTTATGTGAAACATTTTTTCCAAAAATGCATTTAGCAAACTGGTGAACTCACTGTATATAATCAACCATTACTTTTAAAATTAATTGTTCTAACTATTTTTTAATAATATATGTTATTTGAAGGCCGAATTGTCTAAATCGAATAATGTTACCGTAGTCACTTGGGTAAAGATTGATTTTTTGTTGTTTTTTTTTTTGGTAAAGAAAAATGATGTGTTAATTTCGTGATAATTTCAATAACATAAAAAGTTATTATATTTTTATCTTGATTTGTTGGAAAATTTTTCTTTGAATTACGTATATAGGTATATACATATAATATCGAAAGAGAAAAGCAATTAATCATTTTTATATCGAATATATTCGAAATAAAAAGAATGAATTTATATTTACCGAGTATTTCAAAACATTTATATTTAAGTATTTATCAATAATAACAATATTTTATTTACGGGTAAAAGCAATTTAATTAAATAAGTAGTTAATATGAGAAAGTATTTGTCATTATATTATTTATTTACTGAAAACAATTTGAGTAAGATACAGAGAGACAGTTCAGTTTTTACAATCTCAGTACTCGAAAGGTTATCTATTTTATTCTATTTAATAGTGATGCCGCGAGAGACAAAAGGCTGATCCCTTGTTACGTGGACATTTTAAAAATGACCTAATGTTAAATTTGTGTGATCCATTTTTAGGTTTTGAAATCCATTTTTATCAAACATAATAAGTAAAGCAATAATATTGAATGTAGTAGTTTATACCAATATAGCCAAAGTTATTTCAAAACTGTATTACCTTTGGTTCAAAAATATGCTCATTCAAAAGTTTATACAATTTTGTAATAACTTTGCATATATTTTATGCAATACATTTATATAAAATAGCTGTGCCCGACATGCGTAGCAATGCTTCGCGATTTAAGTAATTCTTCTCGTAAACTAACGCGTTGTGTTAACTTACACTTCGCGTTACTAACGTTTCGCATTAATGTTTGAACAGAAATTATGGCAAAGAACCCTACAAAAATCTTATGGAAATCGGATCCCGGTCAAATAGCTAAAAATTTGATACGATATTCTATAAGTCATTCTGATAAAAAGTTCTCGTGGGTACAATGCCCAGAAACGCAAAGCTTTCGAGTATTGAGCTGTATTTATACACAGCTTTATCGAATTCATCAAAAAAAGGCAGAATGTTTGTTTAACTAAAGACTATATATGTTTATCTCATATAGCCATATTCTGAATGAATGTACAAGCATTACATAGTGTAATATCTACAATTTGTACATTGTTCATTGTTCTGCTTGTAAATTCATTCAGAATATGACTATATGAGATGAGCATATATAGCCTTGGTTAAACAAACATTCTGTCTTTTTTTGATGAATTCAATGAAGCTGTATAATATAAATACAGCTCAATACTCGAAAGCTATGAGTTTCTGGGCATTGTACCCATGATAACTTTTTATCAGAATGACTTATAGAATATCATATTAAATTTTTACCTAATTTGACCGGGATCCAATTTCCATAAGATTTGTGAACGTTTTTTTTATTTTCGATCAGTTAATTGTTATTTTCACTTGAATATTTTAACTATATTTTTAATTACTTCACTTTATTTCAGTTTTTAAGTTGGTCCTATAATTATTATATTATCCAAGTCGGTACGATTGTTTTTCTATACAAGCTGGTACAGAGCTATTTTTAAGCTGTCCAATTTCAGATAAAACCATTATTATCAAAATCGGTTATATTTGCATTACCACCCAAATAAAATTAAATTTCAATTTTTGAAGTCGATTAGAAAGAAAAACACTATTCCGGTTAAAAAAATATGAATGATTTTCTACATAAAAAAAAACCCATTAGTATTTTCAAGGTCTTTGTTATAGTAATATTTAAAAATAGGTAAAAACCTAAACATTGACAACAATAATTCTATATAGTAGTAATTATAATTCAATTATAATAAAATTAATTATTTACAATAAATATTTATAATTGTAATAATTCATAACATTTTTATTGATATTTTTCTGATATTGTACTAGAAATTAAGTGATTTATCATTTCTCTTTCCTGGTAATATAACAAAAGAACCTATCCCATAGATAGATAGATAGATAGATAGATAGATAGATAGATGGATAGAAAGATATGGCTTCGACTGTATTTCAGTCTAACGAGGTTCACTTTTTCCATATCTTGGCAATAGCCAGGAGCTTGCTTTTCAGGTTTTCCTGAAAGTTCATAGATTCGGGTGAGATGCACCCCGAGTTGTATCTGCTGTAATCGAATCTATATATTTCTGCCTTCACGCCGCACATTTCCCCTCGTCACATTGTGTGAAGATATACTTTCTTAGGTGATAATGTCCGGTGATGAATCCGAATGCATCCGGAGTTTTTGTTGCGGCATATTCTCCCAGATATGACGGTGTATAAAGTCGATCCACTAGTTGATCACACTGTTTTTGCACACTGTTTTTGGAATTCCTAAAATAGGTTCTGGGCCTGTGAAAAGTAATCTTCTCTTCTTGCTAGCCCATAGAATACCTAATAATTAGAAGAATACATACTAATGAATGGATTTAAGAAAGTTTAAGCATTGACGTTAGATTGCAAGAAAAGTCAAAAACTCTCAATTTCTGAGGCAAAAACAAATGCTTATTTGATTTTAGGCCTCCGTACCTACAGCAAAGAAGCTTTAAGTCTCCTTTTATTAGATCGGAAAACGAATGGACTTCGCTCAGCTTTTCGAACAAAACCTCTTCTTAAGGTTATTGTTCTGCGAGTTACTCCTTGGGGATTTGGATTTTTTTTTCTAATTATTATCGAACCTGAAAATAATTAAGTACTCGAAACCTTGTCCCATCTATAAAATCATTCTTACCTCGTTTTGAACATCCTTCAGGTATTGTTTAACCCAAGAAATATGCATTATTGGGAAATTTTTGACCGTAATTCTTAACATTTCAGTAATTTTCATTTGCTTATACTTACTTTTCTAAATTAGTATTACTCATGTAACGACTGTTTTGAGGTGGACCAAAGCCAGATGAAATCAATGATGTGTTGATAGGACTACTGGAACACCTTTGAAGGAAAGGAGGTACAATAGATGAAATTGGTCGTGGTACAAAAATTTTGTATAAGACTTGCTTTGGCCGATTCGAATCTAATCTAATCTACGACTGTGAATCTAAACAAGACTGTAACACTGCTTAAGCATTTAATTTAAAAATAAGATCTAACTACCTGCATCCCTGTGAGCATAAAAATAAATCGATCAGTTCATATTTTCTTTTCGCCTAGTATTATTTTTATTTTTACACTCTTATAAAAATTAAAGTTTTTCAGTCACCATTGCGGTTCTTGAAACTAATTACCTAAGATTTTCACATTGCATCAAAATTAACACTCGTTATAAATATAATATACAGTCAATAAAAAAATACGCAATAACTTGTTAACTGACTACAACCGAAGAGAAGATAAATACTATATTTAAATAACATTTTCTCGTCTATACGTTTCTCTAACATGTTTCAAAAAACGGATGTTACACGAAAACATTATTAACATAAGATTGTCACGAATAGACAACAAGATTTGAATATAGAATACGGCTAGTAAATACTATCGCCAATACTCGAATTTCGATACTACCATCCGACAATAATGCTAAATGTTATGAATAAAATTTTAAACACACGGGTATTGTTAATTGGGTAGTGGAAATTACTGATCAAAATTGCTACAGTGTAAGATGACATATATTCAGCAGACCTATTTCATTCAGCGAGAACGAACTCAAATGAAGCCCGTCTGCACACGCGAAGGATAAACGAGTGGATAAACAAGGCTAGATTTGATCGTACTAGCTTATACCCGTGGCTTCGCTCGCATTTTATTGTTATATATCTGGCTCCCGTCATTTTAAGAATCTCAATATAATTTCCCCTCGCTTCCACTTATTCAAAAATTTCTGGTTCCCATCGCTTCCATTATTTCAAATATTTATCGACACTTTCACCAAATTTATATTTCAGCGAATATTTTCGAATTCTATCTCTTGTAGCGAGATAAAATACATACTAAGTCTAGTCATAAGCTTCTAAACAAAAAAAAGATTTATCTAAATCGGCCCAGTATTTTACGAGATGCTCGAACAAAATTGTATAATAGTAAAAAAGAGAGATGGTTCTTTTCGTAAACGTAGTTTGCTTATTTCTGGTTTTGAGTGTTTTTTTCAGATACTATCCGAATTTGTGTATAGGCACAATATTAACATATACACTACATATAATGATACAATGGCAAAACATTATTAAAAGCTTTAATGATAAATATCACCATTTTGATAGGAATTATATTATTTGAAAAGGTCATTATACACAGACATTCGTTTTATGGTCAGATAAAATAACTTATGTGCTGGTTGTTAGTTCATTTAGAGTGACATTGAAGGGAAATGACAATCCGTTTATATCTAGTCTCTTATCTTTTAAAGTGGTTGATTATTCGAAATTTTCTTTTTGAAGGGCATTTTAATACAGTAAAATAATCAACTTGAAGGGGCGTTTAATCGGCAAAATTGAAGTTATGACTCCACGAAAAAACATTCTGATAGTAGAAAAAAGTTGTTGATAGTTGAAAAGAATTGTTTATAAATGCAATATTGGTGCTACACCTCTTTTTTAATGGCCTTTAAAGGAGTCTATTTTCGATATTTAGCCCAATTTTTGGATTTGTTAAGAATACAAAATGATAGAACACAAAAAGTTCAAGAAATTCTATGGGAGGTTTATGAAAAGTTTAGAGGGAGAAAGAAACACAAAATTAGGAAAATCACCCTTAATATTAGTAAAATCGAAATAATTTTTATGAGTAAAATTGTAGAAAACAAATTTTACAACAATTGATCATCTGATTATTTTTCTCGACAACTCAATAGTGAATTATTTACAGTTTTAATCTTTTAATACTATAATGTATTGCCTCAGAGACTTAATTTTACTTTGATTATTTCCTAGAATCTCTTTGATGGGTTAAATTTCATTTACTGTATTTATTTTCTTACTTCATGAATTGTAGGTGGAATAAATTTACTATCGAATGTGTCGATAATATTAATTGCCAAAGTTTATTAAAAATAAATGCAATGACGTGTGTCCACTTCATGCAATAAAAATCTATTGTGAACGTCATGCGACCTCTATCTGTTTATAACATTTGAATTCTTTAAAAAATTTAAAACCTAGATAATATTATATTATATTAGAAAAATTTCTTTCTGTTAAAAATCATATCTAGTTTTTGATTGCATTCGTTGACCCTAATATCTATAGTCAAATCGTTTGTTATATGCCCCAGAATTGTATTTGATTCTGGTTAATGTCCCAAATTGAAGATCTATTAAGTAATTTCTAGATTTTTCAATGCCATCCATAAAATCATTCATCTGAATTAGTTAATAAATTCAAGACTCAAAGTTTTCCCAACGCCTCCACCAGATTTATGTTTCTTATCGTGTTTTCAAACACTATCCAAGATCATTCTATAGTCAAATCGTTTGTTATATGCCCCAGAATTGTATTTGATTCTGGTCAATGTCCCAAATTGAAGATCTATTTAGTAATTTCTAGATTTTTCAATGCCATGCATAAAATCATTCATCTGAATTAGTTAATAAATTCAAGACTGAAAGTTTTCCTAACGCCTCCACCAGATTTATGTTTCGTGCCGTGTTTTCGAACACTATCCTAGATCATTTTGGTGATACCATATTATTATATTTTCTTGGTAATTAAGGACGTTAATGCGTGAAACTTGTAAAAAAAAGTAAAAAAAGTTTTGAGGCTGTGACTCAGGCATGATGTGAAAAACATAAACTTTAACGGCGTATTTATTGTGAGCAATGTGCAAAATGGTTGACAAACACAAATGGATATCTTCTATCATAACAATACTGATGATTGCCGACAGTTACAAAAAACGTGACATTGTATAATCTAAAATTTCATTTCATTCTCCATATAAAATGTTGTATAGCCTCGCTATAAATGTTTTCACATCAAAATTTAATTATATATCACTGAGCAAGGATCGAATTCGAGACCATTGGCTAGATCTATATTGTGTGTGATATCAATTCAGCTAATTTATATGCGATAACATGTAACTATTTAAAAGTTATAATACGTTTGTTTCTAACCAGATAAAGTTACAACCATAACATTTATGTTATAAGACACACAACCTCTATGTCACAAACTATATGTTGTTGCCTATATATAGAGGTATCAACATATATATAATATGCACAGGTAACGTCATAAATGTGTCATTTTTACCTGCATGTATTGATATTATCATTTTAACATTTGACATACAAGTCATTGTACTAAACGATTTGTATGTCAAAATAAATTAATATTTCTTTATTAAAATCATAATTAATAGATTTAATTGCATATATAATACATTAATTGCATAATGTTGTGTAATGAACAGATTAATAATACGACCCAGTAAATTTAAACTTTGATTTCGAGAAAATTACGATCGAGCTAAATGTGTGTGGAGACCCTTCGTTTTATGACATAAACATATCCTAAAAAGAATCCTCAATGAATATTACTTTTTTTCTTGTTGGTGGAAAAAGAAATAGTCAAAAAATACAAGATTTTACACATAGTCCTTAGACTTTTTCGAGTAAATCCAATCGTTTCAAATATGTAGAATAAATTATGTAGACTACTCATATTTTGAGCTCACCTATATTTTCAAGCATATAAAAATTAAATTAGAGAAAAAAAACTGAGTTAATTCCTTAATTTCCCGGTATGAACTGATTCCATTATGAATGTGTGAACTGTTTATTTTACTTTTTACAAACGCACAAATATATAAACATACAAAGTAGTATAGAAAGGGTCTAACATATATGCTTTTTTAATCAAGACTAATTACAAATGTGTGAGTTTAAATTGTGGCGAAAAACTTAATAAAAAAATAGTTTCAAACAAAAGTTTTTTATTTTATTATAATTATTTAGCACAACCAAAAGTTTTTTTTTAAAGGCGGGGAGACGCTATTTGTAAATAGACTAATTAGGCTATTTTAGTCTAAGCTTTATAATTGCACTAGTATGATTTTAATGACATAAATCTTAGTCATTTAGCAATTTAGCGAGAAAATAATATTTTTAATAAATAGAATCGAGGAATTAAAGAAATTTATTCGTCATCATTGAAGGCTGTAATTTGAAGGACCTAAACTAAAGAATTTTTTTCAGATAAATTTGGCTATACATTTGGACTATTGGGGCGCCTCCCTAGAACTCCATAAGAAATTACATATTAATAAGAAATTAATACAAATTGAATGGATTTGAACAAAACTATATATGATTAGATTATCTCCTGCTGAACGAAAAACCTTAAATTTTGGAGCGAATAATATATAAAAGATTCTTAATGCTTCGATATTTGTGATTAATTTAAATTTAATTAATCTTACTTGCATCATAGGCAATTTTATTACAGATATGAAATACAAACTGCATACCAAAATAATTCAATTGATACTAATAAAACAATGTAAAAACATTCTTCTATTACAAATAATAAAATTAATATTTAAAGATTACATTTATGTCTCACGATTCAAAGCTCTATCCCTTCAAGAAGGATAACGAGTAAAGCTTACTTGTGTTATAGTATTTGTTTCACGTCTGCGGTTTTTTTAGTTGTGTACTACACATACAAGTAACTAACTGACCGTCGTATTGTTATTCATGACTAATAAATCTACGTATATACCTACAACTGGACTGTCCACATACACCACCATACTGACCATTACACATCGAATACAGTATTATAAAATATTGAAAACTAGAAATCTACCTAGAACATATTATTAGTTTGTGTTCAACATTCGACCAGTACAGAAGAGCTTGTCGTAGTTTTTCTATTATAAAGTGGTGTGTTACACGTCATTCGTAGTGTGTTGTAGTGTTTTGTAATATTAAGTTTGTATTAATAATAATAATAATAATCATAATCATACACATAGTTTTCTTTAACATTTTATTGACCAGTTCAATAAAATAGTTTTAAGCGCGATGTATATGCAATAGTTACTACATAACTGTTGTGAGTGTAGTGTATATATATAGCAAAAATATATACACTAATGGTTGTAACTTAAAAAACCAGCAAGGTTTTATTTTTATAGAAAAATCATTTTTTGTAAATACTGTATAACTAGATACTTCTTGGAATATTGTTTGGTATCATTCTTCATGTAAAAATTTGCAGTAATGTTCTTAACCAAAATAATTCTTCCAGATCTAGTTTAATGGTGTTAAAATGAGCCCCTTCATTTTTCTTCCGGTGGGATTAAGGATTCAATCATGAAATTTTAGATGAAAATCTTTACGTTTCTTTGAAGATTTAAATTTTGTAAAGAATTCATTTACGTGTGTTTTTTCATTTTTTGGTCGACATTTCTGAACCTTTTATCTCGAGAAATTCGGTCAATAGTGAAAAAATATTAATCTAATTTTTTCCTCGAAGCTATTCGATATTAAAATTCGCCTCCTAGGTAGGAGGGAATGAATTTTGGAGGAACTAGCACCAACGGAGAAGTGGGGAGATCAAAATTTAACACAATCAAAAATAATGGTACCTATATTTTTTTCTTATGCGACGTCGTTTTTTCGAAATATTAGGGTGTACAAAAGAAAATAAAATATATATAATATTACAAATAGTATCCACTTAAACTATGTTTACCTAGTACATTTTTATTGGATTAAACATTTTTAGTATACAACCCGTATATTTTTAGAACTAACTTTATCAATATATATTATTTTTCATATAAATTTGAATTTTGATTTGAATTGCGGTATAGCTCAACATATAGCTCAGTTTCACGTCTCTTAGTTCATACAAATTATTACATTTTTGTTGTATTTCCTATGATAAATCGATTTTTTTTTTAATCGTGAAAATTCTTTTTTTAATCGATTTTTCATTTTACTTTAAATTGAGAAAGACTATTGATTTTCGATCAATTTTCATCATATTGTCTTTCTAACTCTAATTTTAACGTAAGAAGTGACGCTGGTTCTGTTCTACCATGATTCGACTTTCATAAAAATTGAACCAATGAGTTACATTCTAAGTGTATATATTACTAAATATATGTATAATATCAAATACAGTAAGACTTAGAATGTTTCAACTGGTTCAATTTTTATGAACGGGAATGTAAATTTCATTATAGTAATTATATTATGATGATAAATAACACCGCATCGCACTTAATAATAACGAAGCTCCGCGCGCGCCATACTGAAAGTATAGATAACATTTTTAAACAATAAAAATATAATAAGCAAAGTTCTACATTATTGTTTTTAAAACAAATATATTGTTGGGTGATTCACTGACCTCCATATATATACAGACTAATTATCCTATGATTTAAAAATGGGATAATTTAATGTATACACTAACGCCGCAAGCAAGTGGTAGAAACGGAAGTGCATAATCTGCACCAGGGCTGTATATGAAAAGACTTTAATTTTTTGTTAATGTTCAAATATTTTGACAAATAGGTTATGGATGTATTCGTTTGGGGTACTTACACGCATACAACGCCACCAAGCGTTGTTTGTAGTGTTCATCTTGACACTGTGTATGCTAACAAAGCGCTTCAATGGTTCAGTTCCACGATAATCATGACACCATGCTCACAGACACTTTCTCTTCGAGGTAGGGCAGAAAAAGCGTGATCGCCAAATCGTACGTAAGAAGTTAAGTAAAAAGTATCCAGATTTTTTAGAACTTTTTAAATGGTTCAATTAATATCGCATGAGTGCAGATTCGTAAAGCGATCATACACTATTCAAGTAGATTGGTCAAACATAGTATAACAACCAGAGGTGGATTTACGCGGTAGGCAAAAGAGCGCGGCAAATTTGGATCGTTCACATTAGATTAACGCTAGTTGGGTGATCAATGCATTAAGGTCTAATTACCAAAGAACGAGTAAATCAACAATCACTAATCAATAAATCACGGCAACAAAATTATTGGCATTTTAAGTTCTTGTCACTTGGTTAGTATCTGTAGTGTGTACTTCAATTGGAAACACTTTTGTCCTTCTTACGTCAGAAGGAGCCGCAACGGAATAACGTAAGAAATACATCTAGATGTCAATACATATAGATGTCAATGGATGATATTGTATAAACCTATAGTTAAGTTTATTCCCATACCCAATTATTAAATGCAAAACTATTAATAGATATAAATAATTTTTATACATTTTGAATGAAAAACAACAAACAGTATATTTCAATAGTAAATTTTCCCCTTTGATCACAAATTGTATAAAATTTCACAAACGCAAAGCCACATATTATTTGTATTATATATAAATGGGTATTTCGATTACAAAATATTCATTATCGGTATGAATCTTAAGTAAGGCAGTTATTAAATTATCAGCGAGTTAAATCCAACTGATTATTACTACTTTGCAGTCGAAATATATATTTCAATAACACAAATAATTGTTTTAGGAACCAATTATTGAAATTTTTAGGTATAATGGTCGCCGTTTAGTATAATAGTGAAACTATGGTTTCAATTTTATAGAGGATGAATCTTTCTGCAATAGGATCTTCAATAACTTGACCAGGCAACCCTTATCCAGCAGCGGGGAAAATACTCCCAAAGTTTTTATCGCGCATAACATTTTTCTATAAAAATTACGATAAAAACCACAAATAGTGTTTTACAAAAAATACTATGTCCAACAACTTTTGTAGGAAACTTTTTTTTATCACAATATTTATCTTTTTGCACTTTCGGGGACTAAAATGACAACTTTACTCCCTCCAAATAGATACTAAAGTAGTACTTTTTCTCCCATGGGAGAAAAAGTAGATTTTTTTTCCATGGGAGAAAAAGTAAAAAATTTGTTAAATAGAAATGTCATTTTGATTTTGTTGCTAGGATACGTATTAAATTTACTTTTTCTCCCATGGGAAAAAAAAATACTACTTTAGTACCTATTTGGAGGGTGTAAAATTTTCATTTTAGTCCCGAAAGTGCCAAAATAGTATATTTACCGTGGGACTAAAGTGTCTTTTATCCTTTGAGTGGTTGTTCCTGAAGGCGGACATCCTCCACTCGCGGGATTAAAAGAGTCACTTTAATCCCATGGTTAATAATGTACTATTTCAGAAAGTTTCATCCTCTACAAATTCATTCAGGAATTAAAGGGTTAAATTTACATTTAGACACTTTTATAAAATGACCTTCATATGACATACTACCCATATACATACATATACCTTGTTTTTCTAGAAAAGTTACTATTATTTTTTTGTTGTGTTCTACATTCTACATTTTATCGAACGCTTAAAAATTTAACGACTTATCAGTATTATAAACAGCTACAACTACTCTTTATTAAAATTAAACCATCAATATGTCAGACAAATTACGTAAACCTGCAATTAAATTGTCAAACTATAAATTATAAGTTTGACATATTATCTAATCGAATCCATAGACTTATTTATAAATAGATATACCTTTCCGTGGTATGTTTAAAACATCAAAAGAAATGTTTCCACCAGAATAGGGAATATGCGTGAAAGTTTTTTTCACATTTATTTTCAGAATATGAAAATACGGTTAATACTGTAATAATATTTAAAAACGAAATTAAAATCCGACAAATATCAAGGATGCTATAAGCTTTTAAAGATTATTATCTGTATCTTTCTTGCAAAAATACTAAAAACGGAGTTTTACGTGTATTTTAAATGGTGAAAGTGTAATATGACGTCACATAACATATCAAGAGGGCTATCACCCTCTTTGTCTAATCGGGAATTTCAATCATTCATATCTCGCTTATTTTTAAAGTTATTTAAAAAATAATTTTACCTTGATATTTGTCAAGTAAACATGCTTCAATTCAAGTGAAAAAAAATTTTCATGCATATTCCCTATTAAGCTTGGTCGAAATTTTTTCGAAGTTTTACCATTTTCATGGATAGTTTTATTGGATAGTATTGATTTATAAGTCAGATACTTTATTGTTCACTTATTTTTCAATGTAATATTAACATCCAATCTATTTCTAAAACATATCATTTTAAATAACTTAAAAATCCATTTAATATATATTTAATCTAGTCATCACTCACACTATTCAAACAATTTCCGTAAATGTATCCGTATAAAGGGGTCAATCAAAATGGGTATCAATCAAAGGTAAAACCAATTTCCGGTTTTATCAAATTAAATCAATCTTTTTCTTGCTTACCCTATAATCACTGACCTCCAGTGGATAATATTATTCTGATAACATTAACACAAAATTAAAGTATTTTTATATACAGCTCTGTTCTATTATATTTCCGGTTTTGCTACTTTGTTGGCGCGCGCTAGATAGATGTGCTCCCCTTTCTACTTCAGTCAGACAAGGTTCACTTCTCCCAGATCTTAGCAATTATACTACCTAGCTTGTTATCTTAGTATCAAGTTTTGCTAATGGTTCATATACTGGGGATGAGATGCACCGAATATATTAAACTTGCGGTAATCGAGAGACTCAAATTTAAAAATAACGTGGCTTGATGTTTCATCCTCCTCATCGCACTGTCTGCACATAATGGATCCATTGTGGAATCTTATTGTGTCTCGGTTCTTTCGTAGATGATAATGTACGGTAATGTCCGAAGTTGTATCCTATTCAGGTTGAGTGCATCGAGGAACTTTCTCTTGGATGCATTCCGAAACAGTATTTTCGCCAGTTTTGTTGCGGTATATATTCTCAGTGTTTGCGACGTTTAAGACCTGTCCACTCGTTGTTTTCAGCCTGTTTTTGTGATTCTTAAGACTAAAGAACCTTTTATAGGTATTCAAACTTTCTTCTTCGCTTAGATATCTACTTTTCCGTTTCCCTTGAAACCATTGTGATCTGATATCCAGATAAATTTAATATTATTTCGTTTTGCCAGCTCCAAGTTGGTAGCGCTAGTATTTGCTTCAAATTGTCTAGATATATGGAGGTCAGTGAATAAAACCAATTTCCAGTTTTATCAGATACAATTAATCTTTTTTCTTTTTACCCTAAGATTAATGTTTTTTTATTAAGTCTTCGTCATTTTGTTTCTTCAAAAAATTGATATTAATTTAATCTAATTAACATAATACTACGGCATTGACCAAACGCATTTTATTGTGAATAACTCTTAAATATCATTTTTCAAAAACTGAATGGCATGTCAAGGTCACTAAAAGGCTAATTTATTTGAATATCGAATGGCATTTTTCCGTGTTTGTATATTATATGACTGCTTACTATGAGCGACAAAAGTAACGCTCATATTTCAACATTATTTAGTTAATTTGCACGTTATTAATTCGGTTTTTAGGAAAATGTTTCGAATAAAAATTGTTAGTATATTTATAATTAACAACTTTTATTCGAAGCATTTTTTCGTAAACCAAATGAATGAGGCATAAATCAAGTATAAAATTAAAAAAACGAGTTCTACTTTTGTGGTCATGTGTAGTAGATATGTGTAGTGTTGTTTGTAATAATTTTACATAATCCTTCATCAGTTAAGACGGAATGATTACATTTCAATTTTTAATGATTCTTTCATATTGTTTTTTTTTTTTTTTTAATTTGTATTAAACTTTAATTTACTCCTATTGTAAATATGTACACACATATGTGGAATATATGTGTACATATGTCAGAAAAAAAAGTAAACCAGGTTAATTATCAATTGTATATATTTATTCAAAATCGAACTTATTTTTTTATTTTTGACGATTGATAAACAAAATACACATTAACCCAAAAAAAAAGAAAAGTTAAAAAAAGAATAAAATGTAGAAAAATTAATACTAATATTCAATAATACTAAAAATAAACTTAAGGACGTTCATACGTAAGATTTGATATTAGAAGTTGTAATCTCTATTAATAATTGGTAAGCTTAATATCGTATTGCTTTCTTCAAGAAAAGAAAACCTTCAAGAAAATCGGCGTTAATTGTTCATTTTCTAGGTGAAATTAATATTCACCTGAAGAGATTTAATAGATAGATATAATTTCAATCTTAGAACTTGATAAAATTTTTTATTTATTTATATTAGACATGAAAATGCGCTGTGCCACCTTATTATGAACGAAATTTATATTAATAACGTGATGGAAAACCCGTTGAAAGCTCAACGGTATGCTTATTCGATGAAAATTTTACCTTATTTAAAAATTAATTTGGTTTCTGTGGATTATAATTTTTTAAATATTTTTAATTCACAAAAACTGTACATAATGGGATGAACTTCCGCAAACAGTAACATACAGGGTGTATTTATTATGGGTGCTTATATGCTTTCAGTTATGTGTGTCAGTTGACATCAATATTCAATCTGGCGGATGAAAACAGTTTAGATGTTTTTTCAAGCAATGTAATGTTTGTTTGGGTGACTACAAAAGCCCTTTGCATCAAACCAAAACCCCCTAAATTGCCAACTTTATAAAGTATGGTAGGTTTTTCATAAAAAGATTTTGTATGTTATGTGGGTTTTTTTTTATTCAGAAAAAAAAAAGATTTGAAATGTGTCATGTCCGGTGGCTGCTCTGTTTGAATTCTTTAAGTTTTATTGTATTCGTTTAAACCTATATATCGCTATAATCAATTGCTAGAAAAAACATTGAACTGTTTAATTGACTTTGCGTATTACTGAGATATAGTATGCTATCTATTAGTGGAAATTTTAACAAATATATTTAAAATAACATAGCAATTTTATACTAATATAGCAAGTTTCACCAGCCATCTGCTGGAGAAATGATAAACTATTAGAATAGAGTTTCTATTTATAATGTTAATTGTAATTTAAAGAGAATTTAATCATTTCCATTATAAATATGTTCAAAAATGCATTTTACTCATCCCTGGATATACTTTATAAAATAACCATTATAGACATACATTACATACTACATATTGTGTTTATCAGTTTTGTATGAATATTTTATTCCGAGTGTATTTTATTTTTTTATACTATTCTAAAATCATCATACGTTTTGATTATCGATTATCATCATAGGAAATACAACAATCTATCTATCGGCAATAACATATTATAGACAATTTATTTATTTATATTATAAATATGTCGGGGGTTATCCTATTTTTAAATAACGCATTGATTAACATATATTACTTCTGTGATACGTTCTATTATTGTAAATTTTACTACAAACATTTTATTCTGTTTAAGTAAATTACCTCTACAGGAATTAGATTTATCTGTATCCACTCTAGCGGTCACAGTTTTCCATAATCATAAAATACTTAATCATAAAATGAATGAATTTAAATTAAGGATGTGAAAAAGTTAGTTTGTCATGGTACTGGATTTGAATTCAATATTACTTAATCAGGAGAACTTTTCCCTGAAGTCTAATCTGGAGCCGATTATCAGGACTTTTCAGGTTTGTTTTGGCAAATCTAGAACTACAGCATCTTGATAACATGAAATTCGGATACCCTTTATAATAGGTCCTTGAACTTCTAAGTGGAGCATAGGACATCAACTAACACTCGTCATCAAAGTCAGTTCTTGTCCGTGGTCTTAATCTGTGTCCAGCTGTTGCCACCTTCCTCTTCCCGTCTTTCACGACGCTTTGTCTCCAAGTCTTCTTTGGCCGTCCTCTGCGCTTCGAGCCCTACGGATTCAAAAATCAATGCAATATTTAAAAATTAGGATAATTCTAAAAACCTTGTTTTTCTCTAACGTACCAAAACTTTCAGTTAAAAAAACTATAAAAATGATTAAAATGAAATAAAAAAAATTGTGAATACCCAAAAATGCCCCCAATATCATCGATTCAATTATCAGAAAGTGGTGGGGACGAAAATACAAATGATATACCAATAACCACAACAAACAACGACATAAAAGATTCACCACCAATTCCAGCTGCATTTCAAGTGATTAACGATGACATTGATTCAACCGCTACAACAATCACAGCAACAACAAATAAAATCAAACCACTTCCAACACAACAATCATTGATCAAAAGTGAAAAACCAAACGTAATCGTGTATCCAACACGTCGTATAATACCACCACCACAACGATCACCAAATGGCGGCAGTAACTTAGAAGAACAACGCCAGAAGAACTTTACTCGCTCAAATGGTTATATTTATACACAAACTCGAAATGTTTTATCCAAAAATTACAGTCAATCGTACTCAAATATTAACAAAAATGAGTTTACAAAAAGTTTAGATGCAAAATTACGTAAATTACAAGAAACTGAACCACCCGATCCAAAGAAAAGTAGCGCTACATCAATTAAAAATGCTACAAATGCTAAGCGATATGATGATATGGAACGTAAACCATTTGTAACAGTTGTCAAGAAAGGTACATTCCTCCGTCCACCTCCAGTGATTGCACAGAAATTATTTTTGGATCCAGAACCAGAGGATGCTGGCCGAAATGAAAAAGTCCATATTGCAAAAAAATTGTATGCATATGTTAGCCGACCGAAAGTTTTAAATCGTAATGCTGATGATACAAATAATGCTCGTAGGGGTATGGTACCATCTACGGGAGATAAATTAAGTAAAAAAGATAGTGCACATCAGGCGAGATGTGATGCGGCTGTGAAAAGTGCTGCAATGATTGCGGCAAATGTTGCTGGTTTAACGCGAGTTAAACGTGATACGAATGGTGATTGGAAAATCTCTCATACGTAAGTAATTCTCCATCTCTTTCTCTGATTAATCAAAGTTCTTGAATTTAACCATAGTATACTTGAGGGAAAAAATAATTACCTAAACCTTTAAATCTTTGATCCGATCTAGAATGTCCCGATCGATCCTTATAGTAGAAATTTATGTGTTGTTCCTTCCTCTTCTATTTTGAAAACGGAAAGACATAATTAAATTCAGTAAAAACTGTTTATTGGAGCATATTATTTGATTTATAAAAACCATCTTTTTTGGAACATAGGAACTTTCTGAGCGTATTTAAAAGAATACATTAAATTGTTTGCAAATTTTGTAATTTCTACCGTTTTGAATACATTCTCAATGTGTATACAAATACACACATTGGGTAAAGTCACTCCATGGGTGAAAACATTACATGATTTTTGGAAATGTTTCAAAAGAAAATTAAACAATATATCAGAGTTGAGATTACCAGGAACTTATTATATACTATCCTATACCCGCAGCTTCGCCCGAGTTTTACGGTTATATTTCCGGCTTCCGTCATTTTAAGACTAAGAACCTCATGTAATTCCCGACCGCTTCCACTACTTTCAAATATTTATCGACACATCCACCAAGTATTTAAGTCTAATCATAAGATTTTAAACAAAAAAAGTTTCATCAAAATCTGCCATTAGTTTTTGCGTGATGCTCGAAGAAGCAACCAAACAAGTAAACAAATATAAATTTAAAATTTTATAATAGTAGAGATAGAGTGCTTTAGAACTTTCACAAAATGTTAGCCATAGACTCTGATTTAATAATGAAGTTCCATAAATAACCAAACAATTCACACAACAATTTATAAACAAATATATCTCTATCTACTTCAATGCGTACTTATCTCATACTTAGTGTGAGATAAATGCGAGTTTCATGTTTCATTCAAAAGTCGAAACAACTTACCATACCGAGTGAAACAGCAGGCCAGTTTGAGCACACCTGTCACGCGGTATAAGCTGTTAGCGCTTGATCTCAAAAATGAACGTATTTTCCCGCTTAGAAAAATTTGTCCATATTCTAGACATAAAAATTTCAAATTTCTGGAGTGGCCCTTAAATATGGAGGATATAAATAGTATGTGACAAACATTATTTTATTTTATCAAAAATTATTTCCATCCTCACCAATGGGCAAGTGCACAGTTGTCGCTACTAGCGACAATGTGGCAAAAAAGCACAATACTTCGGGAGAGAATTAAAACTGTATTAGTCTCCGCTATAGTTTGTTATGTGATTAAAAGATGGCTTCTAAAAATATTCAATTTTTAAATAAAATTGAATATTTATTGAAGTGATCTTTTAACTACATGACAAACTACAGCTGCGACTTAAACCGTTTTAAATCTCTCCCAAAGTATTGTGTATTTTTACCACATTGTCGCTAGTCTTGACAACTATGTACATAGCCAATATACATGTGACAAACAATTCATTAACTATGTAATACCAACTTTTAATATTGTTTAATGATAAATCAATCATCTAACAAAATATATACATTACACAGTAAAACCAAAGGTCGGCAACCTATGTCTCGTGGGTCATTGAATGACCCATTCGATAATTTCAAGTGACCCGGAAATAGTATATAATAATTAGAATTATAGTTTTGTCATTAACAAAATTAAAGTTCCAATGACCACCTAACTAGCCCTAATTTTTCAAAATATTACAATTGATTTTTGCCTTATACATTCGGTTATCGAATAAATACGTCGGGGAAAAGTTGTTCATTATAAATATACTAATTCGAAACTATATACTATTATACTATTCGAAACATTTTCCCAAAAAAACCCGACTGAATAAGGCACAAATCAACTTGAAAAAAATTTGAAAAATGAGCCCTACATTATGGCCCATAGTATCTACATACAGTTTTGAATGATACAGGTCTCTTCCTTCTTTGACACCCGACGCAAAAATAGCGATATTTTAAGTTTGAAGCCTATGAGTATCCGTCTGTCTGTGGGCTCTCTGTAGCATCATAGCTCTCGAACGCGTAGACCGATTTGAATGCGGTTTTTTAAATTAAATAGTGAGTTTCAATATGGTGGTTCTCTTAGTAATGTTTGATAAAAATCTGTCAAACATAATCGTTCATTAGTCGTTTGTAGATTATCAAATCTTTTCCAAGATGATATGTGTAGGGATATTATTAACTTCATATCATTTTACATATAATCTTGGTGGAGGTAGCGGGAAGATCTTATTATGTTTCATATTATTGTATTGGGGGTTGTTATAAATTTTTAATTTTACTTGTTTTCTCTGATGTGAATAATGAGGCGATACGGTGGTTAATTTTTTTATATATACCAAAATTTTTGGGTTAAAATGTATGATTAACTTCTTTCATGAATTCTATTTAATTATTTTAATTGATAGTAAAATTATTGACATTTTAGTCATTAAAAATTAATAAGTATTTCACAACGCCTACACTATTTTTAAGTAGAAAAATCAATATTTTAATATAATCGATGCCAACACCAAATTCATATAGAACGTTTTGTTTACTTATATCGTGAGATCAAAAAAGATTGTGTCAACCCTAACTGGATAAATAATAAATCCATTCTATTTAAGTAACGAAGAACCTTTGTTTTGCCGTCCCTTAACGTTTCAATTGTTTAAAATTACTCCCTTAGTATGGGTACAGACAGGCAAAAAGGATTTTCTCAGGTTAAATTAATAAAGAATTAAATACAGTAATATACAATAATAAAGAATTAAATCGACAGTTTGTCTTCAATCCTTATCAGTTCACTCAAAGTTAGCTTCTTTTTTTTTAAATAAATGATCTTTTTTCATAATTTATCAAATTATCCGGATATTTGAACACCATAGACGATCTAAGAAAATCCGGTCCAGATTTCTAGAGCAGTTAAATATGTTGTTCGTCGTTGTAGAAAATATTTTAATGTTAGAGGTGATCGATTCGAGCAATTATTGCAATAAAATTGATTACTTTTTATACCCGGGATATGTAAATATACCAAGGTAAATTAAGTTTAGTGCTGACTTTATAACGTCTGTCTGTTAACAAGATCATTCATAAACGAAAGATAAAATAACGAGCTGAAATTTTGTGTGTTCTTGAGCTAAAAAGTAAGGTCAAGTTCGTGGTCAAATTTGGACCAAGTTTGGGAAAAATGGGCAAAACTTTTTTTCATAAATTCGGTCTATATCGGGTATTTAAGCAATTAGCTCAGTTAGTTGTTATTTTCACTTGTTATTAATTATTTTATTTTATTAATTAAATTAAATTTACTTTTCCAAAATTTTTTTTTTTTTCTCAAAAGTAAGAAAGATAGAAAGTGGCGTACTCAAATTTTTCTTAAAAAGTCAGAATGCCTCAGCACCGCTTCTGGAATTAAAATTAAATTAATTCTAATTACATCAAATTTAGCCATTTACTTATTACTAAAAACGAGTCAAGTGAAATCGCTAAGTAGTTTTTAATAACTTATAAGAGTAAACTTCAACACGCGTCGGAGCTGACACGCACAATTTTTTTTTTTATATATCAATATTGAAGTTACTTTTTGCCATACCTACTGATAATAGGATTAAGATTAGTTACATAGTCTAATTAGTTACATACAACAATTATCATTTTTGTCAAACATTTCCATCTTCCGTATCCCTGTCCGTATCCTATTCTAGTCACCTGTCCGTATCCCATTCTAGTCACTTTTAAAATAGTACTTTATTTACAAGATAATAATTTCTTAATAATATCATCAATTTTAACGATAACTTATCTTTGTATTATGTAAACGAATTATATATAGAAAAAAACCTACGAGCGAACATGCAAATTGTATTTATAAGCTTTTGTAAAGTATTAGCGAGTGTATATGCTTCTTCAGAATTATGTATGGAGTATTTAATAAATCTTGGTTCTATATAAGAAAACGGTTTTTCTATTCTTTTTATTTCGAAACTAAATATTAAAAAAAAAACAAGTAATGTAACAACTAACTGAGTTAATTGTTGGAATACCCAGTATATACTGAGTTGTAAACAAATGTTTGTATTGTTAACAGTTTTTGAATTGTCCAACAATTAAAAAAAAATCTTTTATGGTTTTAAAGATGGGCAATATTTATTGCTTTCCGAGGAACTTTTTAGCATAAATTATGAGAAAACTATTGAGTTTATGGAATCATTTTTCAAATAAAAGTTGTTTATTTTAAAGAGCAGATTTTTTGTTTTATCTCTTACGTTTTCAAAGACAGGCAGTTTTGCCAAAACGCTTCCTAGTTGAAAAAGTTCCAAAAATAAATAGTTGAAATCCAAAAAAGCAGAATTACTTTCCCCGTTTTCTCTTTTCATTTGTTTCGACCATAAATTTGTTTCCTCAAAAATTCAAAACATTTTATCGATTATTTAAAAAAGTTAAAGAATTGAAGAGTTTGTTTGTTTGTTTGAACGCACTAATCTCTCGAACTCCCAGTCCGATTTGAAAAATTTTTTGCGTTAGATAGCCACATTCATGAGGAAGACTATAGGCTATCTAGCTTTATGTTAAAATTCTTAGTTAACCTTAAATATTGATATTTGTAAATTAATTGTCGGAAGAGAAAATATATTCAATAATTATAGATATACGTAGGTCGCTGGGTCAAATCCGGCTGGAGGGAGAATTTTTTTTAAATAATTTATTTTATTATTTTTCTTATTTGTTTTTGTTTAATTTAAATTTAATGCGGGTGAAACCACGGGGGATAGCTAGTAATGAATATAATTTTAATTCATGACAGTAATTGATACACTTTATTGTGGATAATATAACATACTATATATTATTATTAGGACTTTGTTGAATTTCATTAATGTACTATATCTAACACATAATAGTCCTTAAGTGAAATATGAAAATGAAACATATAATTTAGTGCTGTTTCTCAGAAACGCTGATTTACCTTACTTCAATTAAAGACATTCAGTACGAAACATTTTCCGGTTAAAAGACTTGTAAATTACATGAATCAATTTAATGTAATGTTGTGATTAATCGAATTTGATAAAAATTCATTTTATATGGCAAGGATATAAAAACAAAACTATTATTATTTTAAACATATAATGACTATTCCCGATGTAGAATATAGAAACTTGTATGTACTTTAAATATTTTTATTGATGGACAGAGTATAGTAGTTGACTAAAGAAAATGTATTGTAAACAAAGTAATTATGTGTCGCGTCATAAAATAAATGTACTTTTAGACAGACAAAGTGTCCCTACAAAGATTGCCCCATTCTAATCAACCAATCTTTCCATATTATCAAAACATTTTTATATTATTATTTGAGGAAGAAAGCAGTTCATACCTTATTGAGCTCGGGCGTAAATTAGACAAAAAAGCTTTCTATAGAAGAAATACTTATGGATGGCGACTATCCGATCACGATAAGATTATTCCGTCACAATAATCTAAATGTTTTTATATAATGAAGAAATATGTATACGACTTTTTTTAAATGTTTAATCTGGCATCTTGTTTTTATACATATAATAAACTAACAGTAAACAGAAGATGAGATGATTATGTACCTCAAAACTCAAAATGCAGCCAATGACCAGTTTATTTAAATGGCTAAAATTATCTTAATTACACATAATTTCGCAAATTTTACGAGAACATGATAACAAATATTTCATGTGAATAATTGAATTATAAAGTTATATCGAGATTTTCAAGAGAAAACGTTTCCAAAAGATATACCCGCAGTCGGTAGAATTCGACCCAACGCTCCCACAGATAATCTGATTTCGAGTGAGACACCTTAACCCCTTGGCCACGACTGCTGTTGGTAGAATGCATATATTCTGTTAATCGATAAAAGAAAAAAAGAAAATTTACCCAAAATATTTGAACGCAGTCGGTAGGATTCGAACCTACGCTCCCAGAGGGAATCTGATTTCGAGTCAGACGCCTTAACCACTCGGCCACGACTGCTGTTGATAAAAACCGCACTCGCAATTGATCGGTGAAAAAAAAATGTAATATTTGAATTCGAATCTGATAACAAAGGTTTGATTTGGATAATTGCTTTACAGAAATATATCAAGGTTTTTAAGATAAAAAAAAGTCCATGAGTTAGTTTACTGGTTGTATGAAAAGGTTACGAAAAAAGTGTTTCCATCCACTATCGAGGTTAAATTTATTCGACCTTTAAAACCAGTTCATAAAACTTTATCGTTTCTAATTATTACATGCAAAAAAATATCCACAACTTTTCTTGAAACTTATAAAAATAGTAAAATAATTTGATAGTTTATAGACATAATATCATAAGAGTTACCTTGAAAATTTATTGAATTGTATGGTATTAAGCATATCACATATCGTTAACAAATTTGTTCGTTCAAAAATTTCAATAATTTTCCAATAAAAATTAGCATAATAACATGAAATTATTGAAAATAAATAAATTTTTATCATGTACATAAAATCTAAAACTATCGTAATAAAAAATCATTAACACCAAACGTCGATCTTAACTCAGCGTGAATTTATCCATATAGTATCCACCAAGTGTTTTATACTATGGTTTTTATTTTGTGTGTGGGGGGTGTTTTTAGGGTTATTTTTATCGTAAAGCAATATACGATTTTCTAACGCTTTTTAACTATATTTCCATTTAGCCTTGACCGTCGTTCGTCATTCACAACGACAAAACATCCAATGAATCAACATCATTTTTTTTCTTCGTGAAGGTCTCTTTCATTTAACGAGCTTTGATTATACAGAAAGTTTGTAAAAAAATGAAGCGAAATCTATCTTATTTTTAGAATAGTTGTACAATTATTTTTATATAATTAACCATTCTTAAATAGTTTAAATTTACTTGTAAATTCCGCCATTCCAGCAATGAGCCAAATCAGAATATTAACTAATTTTAATTTTTAGTTTCATCGTTGAATCGTGACTACAATTTGTTTCAACAGCAGTCGTGGCCGAGTGGTTATGGCGTCTGACTCGAAATCAGATTCCCTCTGGGAGCGTAGGTTCGAATCCTACCGACTGCGATTAAATCTTTTGGACAACTTTACTTTTCTTTTTCATCGTTCATATTGTGAGTTCAGTTATTAACAACAGCAGTCGTGGCCGAGTGGTTAAGGCGTCTGACTAGAAATCAGATTCCCTCTGGGAGCGTAGGTTCGAATCCTACCGACTGCGATTAAATCTTTTGAACAATTTTACTTTCTTTTTTTTTCATCGTTCATATTGTGAGTACGGTTATTAACAACAGCAGTCGTGGCCGAGCGGTTAAGGCGTCTGACTAGAAATCAGATTCCCT